>CM069231.1:22351084-22440433 GCA_035582765.1 Acer negundo | reverse complement strand
TTGAATGATTTAGGTATCTAAATTGGCATCTAGATAACTCGGTAAATCGTTCTATGGGATTTAATCACACGCCTTAAATAATTGAGTGGGAGAAGGTGTTTTGGTAACACCTATGGCCTCCAAGGTTAGTTGAGCTTTATTATTTATTGGTAATCCCCCCAAGGGGCGTCCATGAATGAAATTTAGCAACATACTTCCTTACAAGGATAGACTAGACAATGGACTCAAACGAGATCTACTCCCCAAGGAGGGATTTTCGTTAGAGAAAATTGAGGGTCGATATCTTGGTAACACACTCGATGTAATTTTATTGATATCCTCCCAAGAGTTCTTGTCAGTAAAATTGCAAAGCTAAAATTGAAAACGCTGGTTGTTATGTTAACAATTAGGTGGGACCTAGTCTAACTAGTAAATGGTGCGAACTCCCAAAGGAGGCGTAACATTTATGGGTGTTAGATCACCGTTGAATTTTATGATTGAGTTATTTATTTAATTCAAGATAAATATTTAAAAGTGCTTTATCATGATTATTTACTTATATATGTTTTGTTTTATTCAGAAATCATGACCCCATCACTTATGAACATCCTGAAAGATAACACTTTAATTGGAGATAATTATGTCACATGGAAAAGGAAAATTGGGTTGTTACTGCAAAGTGAAAAACATAAGTTTGTTCTAACTACTCCTAAACCACCTGTTCCTAATAATGAATCTAGCATAATGTGTAGAGATGAGTATGAGCAGTGGAAGACTTCGGATGATATGGCAAAATGTTACATTATGGCCACTATCTCCGACGTGTTGCAACAGCAGTATGAAGGAATGGAGTCCGCTGCTGATATAATGATGTCTCTAGAGGAGATGTTTGCTATGAAGTCTAGGACGACTAAGAGAGAGGCAGTGACTGCTTTTATGAATCTTAGGATGAAACCTGGATAGGCTGTGAAAGATCACATTATGAAAGTCATAGCACGTCTCAACATTGCTGAACTGCATGGCGCTGAGATAGATGGTGAGACAAAGATTGATATGGTTGTCAATTCATTGTCTGATTCCTTTGATCGGTTCAAATTGGACTACACTTTGAACAAAAAGGAATACACCTTACAAGGCCTGATGCAAGATGTTCAAAGTGCTGAAAAGATCCTTGTGAAAGGCAAGGGTCAAGAGATTCATATGGTTGGTAAAGTTGCTACTGTTAAGGCCCGTCAAAAGGTCAAGAAACAACAGAAGAAAAAGCAACTTGGGCCTATCAAGAAGAAGACCAAGAAAGTAACCAAGATCAAAAGGAAATGCTTCCTTTGTGGTGAAAAGGGACATTGGAAGAGAAATTGCCCAAAGTCCCAGAATAAGAAGGAAGAAGGTAATGTGAATTATCTTGAAACATGTTTTTTGGCTGATTCTACAGATTCTTGGATCATAGACTCTGGAGCCACTAATCATGTTTGTTATTCCTTGCAAGGGTTCCAGGAATGGAAAAAGCTGAGTAAGAATGAAATCAATTTGCGCTTGGGCAATGGAACGTTAGTGTCTGCAAGTGCAGTGGGAGATATTAGAGTTTATTTGGATTCTAGAAGGCATTTAGATTTGATAGATGTTTATTATGTACCTCAATTCAAGAGAAATTTAATTTCAGTTTCTTGTTTGAATAAATTTGGATATTCGGTTACTTTTAATAAAGTTTTTATTATTAGTAAGAATGACAAAATTATTTGCCAAGGTACATTGGAAAACGGTCTATACTTTTTGCATAGAAATATCTCTCACTCGTTAGACACAGAAATGACGGAACCTAATCATAAAGAGTAAAATTATCAACAGATGAAACCTACCTTTGGCATTTACGCTTAGGTCATATTAACCTTAATAGGATTAAAAGATTGGTAAGTGACGGACCTTTAAGTGACTTAAAGGTTGATGATCTACCAACTTGTGAATCTTGTTTGGAAGGTAAAATGACGAAAAGGACGTTCTCTGCCCAAAGGTGCGAAACCAACGAATGTTTAGGATTGTTACGCATTCATATGTGGACACATGAGCATTCAAGCTAGAGGTGGATATGAGTACTTCATCACCTTCACAGGATGATTACTCAAGATTTGGTTATGTGTATCTCATGAGACATAAGTCGGATGCGCTTTTGACATGTTCAAAGCATTCAAAGGCAAAGTGGAAAATCAGCTTGAGAAACACATAAAAATCTTGAGATTTGATCGTGGTGGAGAATATCTATCTGGTGAGTTTCAGCAATATCTTATTGATAATGGGATAGTTTCTCGGTTTTTCTGCACCAGGTACACCTCAACAGAATGGGGTAGCAGAAAGGAGAAATAGAACTCTTTTGGATATGGTTAGGTATATGTTGAGTTATTCAACGCTTCCTATTTCTTTTTGGGGATATGCTTTACAAACTGCTATATACATTCTAAACGATGTACCATCTAAGTCTGTTCCTAAAACACCGCATGAGTTGTGGACTGGGCGCAAGCCTAGTTTACAACACTTAGGATATTTGGTTGTCCTGCGCATGTGTTAAAAGGAAAGACAGAAAAGATGGAGTCTAAAGATTCAGAAACATGTATATTTGTAGGGTATCCAAAAGAAACTAAGGATGTAATTATTTCTATAGTCCTTGAGATCTTAAAGTATTTGTTTCGACAAATGCTAAATTTCTGGAAAAGGATTATATGAATGATTTTGTGCCTAGAAGTAGAATTGTCCTGAATGAGATGTCGGGAGATACAATTCCACGAGAGGTTGCACAACCTAACCCAATTGTAAGTTCCGATCCAACACAAGATCAACAACCTACCATTCCTCGTCGTAGTGGGAGGGTTAGAACATAACCCGAAAGATACATCGGTCTGGGAGAATCAGTGGAGAATCTCCCGGACGACGATGATCCCTATACGTACAAGGAGGCTATGGAGGATGTTGATAGTCGCCATTGGCAAAAGGCAATGCAATCCGAGATTGAATCTATGTTCGATAACAAAGTTTGGTCCCTTGTAGACTTGCCTAAAGGGATAAAACCCATTGGGTGCAAGTGGGTATACAAGAGGAAAAGAGGTATGGATGGAAAGGTGGAAACCTTTAAAGCTAGATTGGTAGCTAAAGGGTATATACAGAAAGAAGGTATCGATTACGAGGAAACCTTCTCTCCTGTGGCCATGCTTAAATCCATTAGGATACTCTTATCCATTGCAGCATCTTTAGATTTAGAGATTTGGCAAATGGACGTCAAGACGGCTTTCCTAAATGGAAGTCTTGACGAAAGCATCTACATGATGCAACCAGAGGGATTCATTGAAAAGGGCCAAGTGGATAAGGTATGCAAGTTGCAGAAATCCATATATGGATTAAAGCAAGCATCCAGATCCTGGAACATAAGGTTTGATCAAGCTGTCAAAGGTTTTGGATTTATTCAGAATCCTGACGAACCTTGTGTATACAAAAGGATTAAAGGCGACAAGTTGGTTTTCCTGATTCTTTATGTTGATGATATACTACTCATTGGAAACGATGTAGGTGTATTAACATCAGTAAAAGAATGGTTAGCAAAACAATTTGATATGAAGGACTTAGGAGAAGCAAGTTTTATTCTAGGTATCCAAGTAATAAGGGATAGAAAGAATAGAACGATTGCATTATCCCAAGCTTCATATATAGACAAAATCTTGTCTAGGTTTTCCGTTCGGCTTTGAAATGTCTTCGTTTCTGTTTCACTGGTTTAACGGTTGCGTCTATTGCCAGCCTGTGAGTGGCCAAGCTAAAAGGAATGCCGGGCATTTCCTCACAGGTCCAAGCAAAAATATCGCTATATTCTTTGAGGAGCTTCATCAAGTCTTCCTTGACTTCGGGATCCAACCCCCTCCGACTTTCACCACCATAGTGAGATCTTTTCCCCTGATATGTATTTCTTCTAATTGATCTACAGGATGACCACCGGTCCAACCCCGCTCTTCATCCTCCTGTTCTTTTATGTTTATGTTTGGTACCTCTCATTCTTCCATGTCATAATGACATTGTTCCGGCGTATCCGGGTTTACTTCACTGGCCACGTGTGCGCACTGTCTGGCTAGCGCGGCAGGATTGGTGGATACCGCATAGCAATTGCGCGCTGCCTGTTGATCCCCTTTCATTTCTCCCACTTCTGTTTCCACTGGAAATTTTAGGTCGTTGTGATAAACAGATAGTACCCCCCTACAGGACCCACTGCTGACCTTGAATATCTCATGACCTGCGTTGAATCTGGGAATTTTTCTTGCATGGTTCTTAGAATTGTTAGAATTTCCACCTAGGGTGGGGCCTCTATTAATGGTATGAATCACTTGAATCTGTTGGATCAGATCCTTCTCTTCATTCCTCATTCTATCTGCCGCCTCCTGCATCCCGCTTTGTATCCGTTTCCCCTCCTTGATGTTATCCTGTACCTATTGTAGAAATTCTGTCAGCAGGCCTCCCCTTACCAATCCTTCGATCTGATTGCGGAGGCTGTAACATTTTGAGATGTTGTGTCCGACATCTTCATGGAAATCACAATACTTGTACTAGTTCCTCCTATCAGCTGGGACTTTCATGGGACCTGGCTTCCTGAGTAGGCCTTTGTCCCAGATGGCGAGGTATATGGTTTCCCTTGAAATGTTGAGGAGGTGTAGTGATTATATACATCTTCATCCCTTGCCACCCGGACAACTTCTTTTAGAGGGGCCGCCCTTAGGGGCGATCTCTTGAGAGGGGATCTCCTAGTCGGGTACCTTTCCTGGTATGAGGAAATAGGAGGCGGCCTGTAGGTTGACCTGTTTGGGGGTTGATTTTGGAATCTCTTGACGGGTACAGGCTTTAGAGCCTTTTTATTACGACGCGGAGCCAGCCGGGCTTCATCATGCTCCACCTTGAATCGGAGTTGCTCTTTTATGTCCACCTGTTCTAAAGCTCGATTGTAAGCTTCTCGGTAAGTTTCTGGTGGATGCTTAGCAAAAGAGCGAAATAATCTGCCCGCCCACAAATTTCTTCGGAAATTGTCCAAGGTTTCTTTTTCGTCGAACACTCCCATCTGAATCACTTCCTTATGGAATTTGTCCACATAAGACCTCAATGTTTCACCTCGCTACTGGATCACATATTGAAGCAAGATAGGGTACTTGGGACGAAGTTTGATTCCTTGAAATTGTGCACATAAAGCAGTGGTGAGCTTAGAAAAAGAATCAACACTACCTAGTGGTAATTTCCTAAACCACGTTTTCGCATAGTCAGTCAAGGTCGAGGGGAAGATCATGCACATGGTTGACCGTGTTGTGTTCTGGACTTCCATCTGGTGGATAAATCTTTCCAGGTGACTGATATAATCCTCTGTTCCGAAGTACTTTTCAGAGGGCATACTGAATTTGGGGGGGAGCCCCGCCTCCCTGATTTTTTTAGAGAATGGTGCATTCATCTCACCTTGGGGGTTCTTCTGTATTCCTTGGTGCTTTCCCTTCTTTAATTCCTCCAACTCCTTAGCCATTTTGGCTATCTGATTCTTCAGGCACTAGGATTTAGCATTTCCGGATCGGGCTATCGAGCATTCTTCATCCGAGGTTTTTAAATCAACAACCACTTCCTTCCGCTTAGCTTTTTAGTGCCTACTTTTAGGGCTTTTTCAGGATCTGGTATTTCCTTCTGAATCTGGCTGTTGATCTTTCTTCTCTCCCCTTGGCCTTGCCAGGGGTTGGACCTTCCTCGGTGGAATTTCAATCGCGGACTTTACCACTTGGGGTCTGAGATTAACATGGCAGACTGGGTTTGGTGGAGATGGTCCTAGTCGGTCAAATACTAGTACTCGGATACTTGGGCCGATGTCTCCTGCGATCCCAGCTGCTTCAAAGGGGATTCCTTGAGCTATCATTCTGAGTTGGATGGCTTCTACGTAGGCAGCAGCCTGTTGCTCTAGAATATCCCGATTGATCTCCTGCCCAATCGGATCTCAGAGCAAAGGGCCTGCAGCTGTGACTGTAGAAGGTATTGGTGCTGGATTGTCATTCCTTGATCCTTTACCCCATCTTTGAGCTCTTTCGGTGGAAGCAAGTGACAAGGGTCCCGATGGAGCCGGATAGGCCTGAGAAGATCGTAGTCTCTTCATTCTGCTTCATCGGATAGAGATAAGACAGTTTTTTTATAAATGTTGGGAAAATACCTTCCCACAGACGGTGCCAAAAGTGTTAATGGAAAATTATCATTGGGGTAAATCTCTAAATAACAACTTTAAGAACCAAGATCGAGATAGATCTCGGTCTCAGTCGGAGGGGTATCACACTATTCGATACCAATAAGATTCCTATCAAACCGAGCTAAAAACTCAAACAAAGAAAGATTAACAAGTACAATTTTATTAATAAAAACCTGTATACAACTTATGAAATTTTTGGGGTATGATGATCTGTGGCGGTATTCAATGCTTTTCGTTAGGTGATGGAGATGGCGTGCTCATGCCTGTCGATAAGTAGAATTGAATGCGAGTGTAGGGTTTTGGGGAGCCAAATTTTTCGATCCTCTTTCTGATGAATGTAGCATTATATATAGGTCCCATTGCTTGCCATGCACTCCTATAATTTCGGTCTAGGGTTTTGGCGATCACATGACTTACTCTTCCTCCAGGAGACAATCTCGTAGGAGCTTTAATTATCCGAATCAAGTGATTCCTTTTGGAGAGGATTCTAATACAAGTGGACTCCTTATTCAAATGGAATTCTTAAATGGCGGGAAGGAGTCTACTTTTTTATCGAGAGATGAACGACTGCGTTTCATCCCCCTAGCTTTGGAGTTTCAAGACTTGTCTACCTAGACATTCGTATTTCAGATTCTGTTAATGTTTCTTATAGTTAATTGGTGAGAGGATCCCTGGAGGTATTTGGGTTCATCTGGGTTCTCATGTACCCCACCTCTTTCTAGTTTGATGCTTTCTTGGTTAGATGCTTGGTCGACGGGGTATCCTGATATAAGTTGTTCTCGCAGCGGGGTACCTGGTTAGATGTAGAAACGGGATATTTCAGCTGAAGTTGAATCTTGATGTCCGTATGATATGACAGCTGGGTACCCTGCTGAAGCAGTAGCGGGGTATGCTGTTGATTTAGTAACGGGATACCTGTCCGATGCAGTAGCGGGGTCCCCCATTGATCTCCGTGATAAGATTCTGAGTTGAACTCCGCGTTGGAACATTTTAGGGGTCATCAGGATTGCTAGGCTTTGTTGGGGTTACTCCGAGGGAAGAGGTAGGTACTCATATTCGATCCAGTATTCTTCTTTTTAGGAGTACCTAAATGGTATCTCGGCCTGTGCTTCTTCCTTGTATCCGGGTGGAAAATTCTTCTTTGGTTCTTTGCCAATTTTGGTGGTTAACAGAATATAATGACTGGGTTCAGAGACCAGTCTATTACGTGAGTCGTGCTCTAACCAAGTAAGAGAAGAATTACACTCTTCTGGAGAAATTCGCTTATGCATTGGTGACTATAGCCAGAAAGCTCCGGCCATATTTTGAAGCTCATACCATTGTGGTGGTCACTGAACAGTCAGTGAGACAATTCCTTCAGAGGTCCGATGTATCCGACAGATTGGTCTTATGGGCTTTAGAGCTCACCTAGTATGACATCAAATACAAACCAAGGACTACAATTAAAGCTCCGGCTTCAGCAGATTTCATACGAGAATTCAGCATGACCCTAAATCTGGATACAACTGCAACCCCGGACCCATCTCTAGGGAACCTAGAATGGCCGGATAACTATAAAACCTGGGTACTATATACGGATGGGGCATTAAACTTATCAAGTTGCGGGGCAGGGATCATCCTAACAGACCGAGGAGGGGTCGAGTGCAGCCACTGTTTCAGATTTAAGTTCAGAGCCACCAATAACGAAGCACAGTATGAATCCTTACTAGTAGGGATGAAAGTAGTAGAAGAGCTAGGAGTAGATTTTCTCATGGTTAAGAGTGATTCATAGTTGGTAATCAACCAAGTGTCGGGATTGTATTAAGCAAAAGGTGATAACATGGTATCATATCTGGCTAGGGTTCGGGAAGCTATGGGAAGGTTCAAAAGTGTGAAGATGGAGCAGATTCCACGAGAGAAGAACCACCAAGTAGAAATCTTAGCCAAAATTGCTGCAGGAGGAGGGATAGCATTGCCAAGAGGGGTAACAATTCAATTGATACCCCGATCAAGCATAGCTCTAGGAGCAGAAGTTAACCTAGTCGAACGACTCCCTTATTAGATGGATCATGTAATAGAGTACCTCCAAAATGACACCCTTCTTACTGAATCGGATCAAGCATGTAAACTCAAAAGGATCGCCACTCGGTACTGCTTGGTAGATGGTTTTCTCTATCGAAAAGGGAAATCTCTTCCACTGTTAAGATGTCTACACCCAGATGCTGCATTATGGGCATTTATCGAGGTATATTTAGGGGAATGTGGCAATCATGTTTTAGGTGAGGCCCTAGCATACCAGGTGCTTAAAATGGGGTATTTCTGTCCTACCCTCCATCAAGACACAAAGCAGTTTGCGCGATCTTGTGAACCTTGCTAGAGGACAGCAAACCTCCACCACCTTCCTCCGGTGAGACTCTCTTCAATAAGTGCACCGTACCCTTTCACCATTTGGGCACTTGACCTCATTGGGCCACTCCCGACTGCTCCAGGTCAAGTCAAGCATGCTATGATTGTAATAGACTACTTTACCCGGTAAGTGGAGGTAGAATCCTTTACCTAGATAACTAAGGCAAACACCACCAGATTCACTAAAGAAAACATTGTATGTCGGTTCAATACCTCGATGGCCATAATAGTTGATCTGGGCAAACAATTCGACTGTGCCAAGTTTCAACAGTTTTACGAGAAAAGGAAAATCAACCTCCGTTTTGCATCGGTAGCCCATCCTCAGATCATTGGATTGGTTGAGGCTACCAACAAGACCATCTCGAACTCTTGAAGAAAAAACTCCTACAGAAGAAAGGGAAGTGGGTTGAGGAACTTCCTAACGTGTTTTGGACATACCGGACAACCAAAAGGACTGCAACTGGGGAAACCCCTTACTCACTAGCTTTTGAGATAGAAGTAGTCCTACCTATCGAGCACAAACTGACATCTTCTAAGGTCCACCACTATAAACCTGAAGATAATGAGGCGAAGTTAAGAGCTAATTTGGACCTTCTTGAGGAGAAGCAAGATAAGGTTGCACATAGGATAGCGGCCTACCAAAGTAATATACCCCGATACTTTAACAAGAAAGTAAGGACTCGGAGTTTTAAAGAGGGAGACTTGGTTCTCAGAAAAGTAACACAGAATACTCAAAGTAGATCAGACGGGCTCTTAGCCCCAAACTGGGACGGTCCTTACTTGATCAAGATGGTAGTTCGTGGAGGAGCTTACAAATTAGAAGACATGGATGGTTACCCGGTTCACCACACCTGGAATGATGATCACCTCAAGAGGTTTTACCTTTAGTGGTTAGTTGGAATAGTTATTTTCTTTTGTTTTCGGCTGGTACGACATCAAATGTATACCCCGAGCTTTGCTTTGTATGAGTTTGAAAATTCAATAAAAGAAGTCAGTTTTTCTCCTATACTCATCTTGAACATTCTGCCACAACTGAGCCGCCTTAAACACCAGGAGAGCCATAAAGCACTTCTGATGCCCTGGATCAGATCAATCCTTCTAGGAGGATCGCTATAATTGAATCACCTCAAGACCAGGAACAACCATATGGCACTCCTACTACATGGGTCGTGGAATACCCTCCACCAGGACTAATTTATCAAAGGACCAAGATCCCTTAGTTGAATACCTGGCATATTGATTTGCCATGAGAAGAACCAGGTCAGGGAATACCCTCCACCTGGATAGATTTATCAAAGGACCAGGGCCTTTTAGTTAGATACCTGACACCTTGATTTGCCATAAGAATGAACCCGGTCGGGGAATACCCTCCACTAGGGCTAATTTATCAAAGGATCAGGATCCCTTAGTTGGATACTTAGCACCTTGATTTGCCATGAAAAGAACTAGGTCGGGGAATACCCTCCACTTGGACAGATTTATCAAAGGACCAATATCCCTTAGTTGGATACTTGGCATCTTGATTCGCCATGAGAAGAACCAGGTTGGGGAATACCCTCAATCTGGATGGATTTATCAAAGGAAGCACTCTTTGATTCGCCATGAAAAGAACCCGGTTAGGAAATACCCTCCACCAGGGCTAATTTATCAAAGGAATAGGATCCTTTAGTTGGATACCTGGCACCTTAATTTGCCATGTGAAGAACCAGGTCGGGGAATACCCTCCACTTGAACAGATCATCAAAGGATCAGGATCCCTTAGTTAGATACCTGACATCTCGATTCACCATATAAAGTCTTGGTGCTGAAAAGGCCTTGATGGCCTACCAGAATGGATTGCCAAGGAACCGAGATCCCTGAACAGAATACCTGGATTCCCTATGCAGGAGGTATCAATCAAATACTCAAAAATTTGCAATATCTTGGATCGGGTCTGAAGTACCACTGGTTTGAAGTCCTTTGCAAAATTTTCACTAAGTGTTACAAAGGGACTACCAACCAAGTTATCTTTAGAGATAATTTAGGTATTGTTTCCTCTATGGCCAGATAAAAAAAAAGAAGAGGTTGACAATATCACAAACAGATCCTGCATCGTTATTTAGCAGGAATAAGTTAGGCTCTACCAGGCATACTAGAAGCAAGCACATACAGAGAATCGCCAGTATTCCAAGTAAGTTTACATTTGGATTATTGTTTTGAAAGTAACTACCATGACCCAGCAAAATGAAACATCCATTTGATCAATCAGGGTGTTTAAACCCCATAATCAGGCTACAAGATATGAATAAACAAAACAAAAAAAAAAACAAAACAAAAAACAAAAAACAAAAACAAAAACAAAAAAACAACAGGGATATTAAGCGAAATCTTGCATCTTTCTCCTTTATGGCCTCCTAGATTTAGGTTGGCTACATCGGTGTTTTGATTCCTTTGGAATGGTATCAACGAAAATCCCGCTAGAAAGGCCTCTTGCTTTTGCTTCAACCTTGTGCCCATCATTTTTTTTTTCAGCTTTGAATCCTGTTGACTTCGACACCGATAGCGCGTTTGCAGACATTCCAGACGTGGCAACTGTGTCCATGGGTACCCTTGTGAATTGCACCCTTAACCTTGATGACTGCAAATTCGCTGACCTAGAAGATCGTTGAATAGATGGAAAGGGAGAAGTATCCCGGCTTTAGCCAGCAACGCCGGACGAGACTCCAGGTCCTGTTACGAAAACCCAGCTTGATACAAAGTTCCCTACTAGAATGACAAGGCCAGATCGCGAAAGACCTTAACCTGAAATCACGGTTGCAGTTCTCTTTCTTCCTTACGTTCAACAGTGGATCATCATCGGAATCAACCTTTTCCATATCAAGAGAAGCACCGAGGCTGACAGTTGAAATTGATGTATTCGTCGTTAAAGGAGAAAGCTCAAGATAACCTTGCTTCTCCTTTTATAATTTTTACGGAATGAAAGATAATGAAGAGAGACAGGATATTTAAAGGGAAAAATAGGCAACTACCGGTACAAAGTAATAATGACCGGGAACACATGGGTGATGGTTTGGAGGAGACGCGCCAAAAATGAATCCATTCAAGTAAGTTAACCAGTTATAACTCTGCGCGAATCGGTGCATTAAAAGCAAGTGTACCAAGAGGAACATCCTCCTAGAAAGTTGGGACCACCTAAGCAAGGATTCATGGAACAAAGGGCACCAAGTATCTCAATTTGCTAATCATATGAGACTAGCTACATGGGTTCTTAATCTAGAATGTCTAAGTGCCCCGACTTCATAAAGGGGAAGCTAGATCCCAATAACTTACCAAGATCACCCCTCAAATCAAGGTCCCCTATAAAGAAGTTCCTATCAGGTTTTACGAGATGAATGCCACCCAAACTACTACTAAGAGTGAGGAGGGTCAAGCATTGTCCGGATTATGATGAATAAGTACCCAGATATCAATTATAATAATAATTTTTATCTAAGTTATGAGCCAACCAGCAAGTAAACATTTCAACCAAGTTATACCAGGTACAAGCAGATGATGTATGGCCCGTAAAAAGGAAAGTTATTTCATTGATCAAACAGAGCGCCTAACCCCCATTTCCAGGCTACAAAGAATGCTTGATTAAGCTAAGAAAAAAAAAGAGTCATGCACCGTCTTATTTCTCCCCTGCCTCCTCTCCTTGATTGATTGCATCCGTTCCTCCAGCTACATTTCCCCCCACGTCAGTTTGAACCTCCCTTGCTCCTGTTACATCAGCTTCAGCTGAAACATCTACCTCCACCGTAGGCATAACCTCGCTAGGCAGCACAACATCCTGCATCTGGTTGACTTGAGTAGCAGGAGGATCCTAATTCTCCACACTTCTTCTGTATGGTCAGTAGCTGGTGTGGTAATCTCGACTATAAGGAGGGATCCATGGTGGGACCATTGTTTACCGGGGCTGGATCATCATCAGAATATTGGGTGGCCTTGGCTAGAATTACGTCTCGGTCCCACCCAATGGTACCTTAAAATTCAAAGTCAGCAAGGAGGGCTTGGACCACCTCATAAGAGGCAGTCAAGTATCCCTGGTCAAAAGACTCATCCGCTTGGGCTTTCAGAGCCGACACTGCGTCCCGCAGAAAGGGATTTTCCTCCGTAAGCATGGCCTTCTCCTTAGCCAGTTCCTCCCTTTAAGCCCAACGGCGGGCAGACTTGTTAGTCTCTGTATCCAAAGTGCGCATCATCCTCTCTAGATCCACTATGGCCTCCTGCCTATCCCATTCAGACTCAGTAGCATAATGGAACAAGGTATCTGTGCCCTCTTTGGACCGAGCCAGGTTTCTCCTGGCCTCTTCCAACTCAACCCGGGGCGCGATGTTGGCCTCTTGCAAAGTCTTCAGCTGTTGCCTCATAGCCAGATTGAATTTAAAAGCCTGTAAAAAGAGAAGTAAAAATAAGAATCATCCTAAAATTCAACCAAGTAAGGTGGAGAGATAGGAAATACACCTCAGCAAGTAAAGAAGCTCCTCTTGTGACTGGAAGATCCTTGGCATGGTAACCATAGCATTTAGGCTAACCCCGGAGCAAACAACAAAACGGGATAGCCGCTCTTGTTGACTGCTATCCATCGACCCCGACTCAGAAAGTTGGCTCGTAGAAGACACCACAACAATAGTTCTTTTCTCCTTCTCCACTCTAGGTCGTTGCTGGGTCGAATCAAGTGCAGTAGAGGGAATAGAAAGAGAAGCTGTTGGAAAAGACTTGGCAGCAAAAGCAGTTGAAGCCTGTTTCTTTGTTTGAACAGGTGACCTTCGAGCCTTAGCAGCTCTTGTTAGCATGACCATTATGGTAGGGCACACAGGAACCAAATCAAGTAGTGGGATAAGAAAGCGTAAAGGCGACCCTATTGGAGCCAAAGGTGGGCGACCAACGGTCAAATCAGGCCCGACACTAGCAACAATACTAGAATCGGTACTAGGAGAATGAATAGAAGAGTCAATGAGAGAAGCAACGGGAGAATCACCTGTAAAGGAGATTGAAAGCCTTGATCCTATGAGAACAGGAAAAGAAGGTAAAAGAGAAGTGGCAGATACTATCAGAACAGAAGGAAAATCAAACAAGGTTCAAGAAAACACGAAAGAAGAAAAACATAAAGGAAGAAAGTCATATACCGGGACTGGCAACGGAAACCATGAGGTATCGATCCAGTTTAGCACCTTCATAGGGATCAACGGTAAGATATCGCAGGTTCAAAAAAGATCGATCCACAATTTTCTTCAAGAAGCTTAGAGATTCGATAGAATTTTTACCTTCTCCCATTTGTCTTTCTCATTAAAATGAGTAGGTACCTGACAATCAACCCCGCCGATGCGTACTGAGCGGCACTAGTCTCTTCTGACCACAATCCATTCCTCCCTCCACGATTTGTTATCATTTATATTTACCCAGGTATAATGAAGTTGAGATGGTTACACGCCCTTAGATAAAACTGGCTTTTGTAGCCCGATAGAAAGGTCGTCACCTGAAAGACATATCAGATTTCATCGACGCCTGGTTCTCTATCCACCTGATCCCTTTCCTATTGCTCCTATTGCTAAAGCTAGAGCACCAGAAAACCGGTCAAATGCTTCCAGAAACCTGGTGAGAGTTGTAACAGGGCCAATTTAAGAGCATGAAGTGCCCTACGAAGAAAAGGATGAAAAGGTAGCCTAACCCCGCATTCGAAAGTGGATACATGAATAGGAAAATAACCCTCAAGGGGTAGTACATATCGAAATCTCGATGTGGAAGAGTAAGAGTAACGTTATCCGAGATTTGATACTCGCTCTTTTAGCATGATAAGGTGTTGCAGTAAAAATGGAAAAAGGAATAAGTTGACCATCAGAGGGGATGGCGGGAATCCTATCTCGGACACCTCTAAGATGAATTCCAGTCGGGATTCCTTCATGTTTTACGTCTTCTTCGTCCTCACCACCTGCAAGTTAGAGCACGTCCTCAAGCCTACCACTGGAACCCGACCCAACAATTAAATCCTGGTCTAAACGGCGATGCTGAGGTGGAACCAAACTCTCCACATCATCATCATCATCATCATTCCTCTTTCTTTTTGATTGAAGATTATCACCAAAGTCAGCTTTCTCCATATTGAAAAAAGCTTCGATACTGTCAGAAGGTTATGGTGAAGTGGGGTTAGGGTTTTGCGAGGATGCCATTACCAAGAAGAAGAGAAGAAGATAATCTGGAGAGAGTGTACAATCGAGGATAAGCAAAGCAAATTCTTGATTTCTTGATTTAGGTAGGCGTGAATGAGTTGGGGATGAAAGACAGATATTTATAGACGCTTAGCGGGTGGTTACAGAAACAGAAGAGAAAATCTGTAATCAATTACCGGGAATGTGTAGGAGACGGTTTCGAGAAAATAGGGCAAAAATCGGCTCGTTTGAACTTACTAAGCAATCCTCATTCGACACATGGGTAGATCATTTAATACTAGCGTATCCAAGAAAGATTTCCTCTAGGATTGTGGAATCTAGCCGGACAGGGTATGCAACCAAGCAGGATGTTAAATCCTTCAAGCAAAATTAAGAATCCTAACTCTAACCCCAAGCCAGATACCGATGTTCAAGTTAGGGGGGACTTCTGTTAACCGCCAAAAATGGCCAAGGACTAAAGAAGAATTTTCCACTCAGGATCGAGGAGGAAAGTCTTTAATAGGCAACATCTGGCTACCTTTTAAAGAAACCATCAGGACCAGAAGCACTCAAAGGATCCATGATAAAAGCCGTGCTCCTCAATTCATCAAAAGAAGGAACCTGGAGAATCGAAGCATTCTCATCAACAGTAACCAATGAAGGCACATGCTCTCGAATTATAAAGAAGTTTGAACTATCGTTGCCAGGATTTGAAAAAAGATGCTGATAAAATAAGGAAACATGCTCACCAATTTCAGTTGGATCATAAGAAATATTCTCACCAATTTGAATAGAGGAAATAGACTCCCCCCTCCCCCCTACACTTCAGTAGTGAATGAAAAAAATTAGAGCTCCGATCACCCTTAGTAAGCCACCTAACTCTACTTTTCTTTTTTAGAAAAATCTCCTATTGTTTTAGAACACTATTAAAATCTACAAGAGCGACAGTCTCAAGACGAAAAAGATAGTATGAAAAACCTTCAAAACCAATTCTGCTCTGAATAAGCATCACCTTCTCAATAGCATTAGTGACATTCAAGGCAATATCCCCAAACACCTATCAATTCCACCTCATCAAGGCCTTTTTTAACAGCTTCAACTTCTGAACAACAACCCAGTACCACTCCAAGTAATAGTGGATGACCAAACCGATCGAACCAAATTAAGGAATGAAGGAAAAGAAACCCACATAACTTGAAACCTGAAGGGTCGTGGACCCGGCGAAACACCAGTAGAACAAGAAACCAATAAAGGGTGATGATCTAAATGAGATCTAGGCAAGGTAACACAAGCTATCTATAACCAAGCATCCAAAATAGAATGGGAACATACAGCTCTGTCTAATCAAGAAAGAACCATACCACGCCTACCCTGATCGATCCGGGTATGGAAAACTCCTTTCGTTTCAATGTCAATAAGATCACGGACTGTCAAAGCAGCATGGAAATTATCACAAGAGATAGTAGAAATGTTACAAATGGTCTCATGAGCATCTAGAACCGAGTTGAAATCTCCAAGCACAAGCCACGGATCATCCGAACCAACAATGTCCATAAAAGAGCTCAAAAGAGATCTACGGGTGATATAGTTCACACTGGCATAAATAAAAGATATCCGATGGACAATCCCACATAAATTAGAAGAAGTAGTAACATGTTGAGAATGAAACAGAACAATTGTGGCATCCTGAAAAGCAGTGGACCCAAAAATCCATATAATAGGAGTATCTCTAGCATTAGCACCAAAGAAGTGTAACCTTATAGATTTCCAAAAAAGTGGATCAATTGTATCAAAATCACACAACAGTTCAACAATGCAAACAAAATTTGATCTATGATGAGAACAAAAGTCTTTCAAAGTACGTTGGGTATAACTATTTGCAATACATTTACAGTCCCAATAAAGTACAATCATTTATGTAACAATTTATTTTTAGCAAACCTAGTTTTGGTCAAAACAACACTGGTAACCTGTTTTTTATTTTTCTTACCTTTTTTAGCAGTAAACTCCTACCAACCTGAAACTTTCAATTAATCTGCCCAAGAGACTCCACCATGAATACTTGTGATGTCTAAAGTTGTGGGGTAGCTAATGTCTGATTTGGTGCCTTCACTATCAGTGTCAGAGCTAACTTCACCCTTAAGAGTATGCAAATGTAGCTTTTCCATGGGAGGATATATCCAGGGCTCAATATGAGCAATAACTAGATCTGTCGTGGCATTAATGCCTACATGATCAATGTGTAATGGGTCTGTGGAATCATCCAAATAAACATCGTTTTTCAAGGCCTCCCATTGTCTAGTAAGAATGATTGGCCTGAGTGAATTAGAAGAGGCAGTCGAGTCTAAAGTTGTCTTGTTTGGAAGAAAGGTTGCAGCTTTATCGGGCTTATTCATAGTGGCATCAATACCCGATTTGGTAGTTTCAAAGACATGAGAGGTCGAAACATCTCTTGACTTGCGTTTCGGTCTGTACTCTTGTCCAATTCTGGATCTTTCTCTTTCCGGATTCTTGTCTTTTGGGTCGGTGGTGGCATTTCCTATAAATCGAGTCTCATGGTGACATGAGATGACTAACCAATAGAGCAACAAACCGAGTAGAAACTGTTGAGATTTATGCCCTTATTTTGTAAATATTATAAATTCAATAATAAAAGAAGTAGTTATTTCATTCAAATATATTAATTCATATGCTTTTATTATAAATGCTAACATCCAAGATTGCTAGATGTAATCTCAAACTGAGTATATGAATGTCATATACAGAGGAATTCAGTTTGAGACCTCCAATCTAAAGAGTCTTTGAAATCAAATAAAGTTGTGTACTTTATTTGTGATTAATCTACAGCTACGGACCATTCCGTATTGTACGATGGTCTTATCCTAGACTACTCATATGATGTTATGAGTAAGGATGGCCATTTTCCCCTGGGGCCCCAAATCCCCGCTCCCCTATCCCCATTTGGGGGAAAATAGGGAAATAGTAGGGGGGGAGATGGGGATGAAAATCATCCCCAAATTAAAATGGGGATTGGGATGGGAGGACCCCTCCCCCTCCTCATTTCCCCATTTCCCCCACAATGAAATATTAATTAAAGAGTTTAATTAATTTTTTCTAAGTATTATTGAAGCTAAAAATTATGGGTTCATTAGGTCCCCTTACTAGCCCTAGACGATTAGTTGTAAATAGAGACTCATGGAAAATTGGATGGTTCAATTAATTGTGCTACGAAAGTAACTTAAATATATTTTGGGAATTAATGAAATGATGTGATTATTTAATTAATATATTATTTAATTATTGAATTAAATATTATTAAATAATATGATTATTTATTTGACAAATTAATAATTAAGAATTGTTAATTGTCATATGGAGGTTTCAGTTTCTAACCTTGATAGGAGAAATAAAATAATAAGTAATTATTTTATTTACTCTAAATAGGTCAAATGTTCAAACCCTAGTGTAGTAATAATTAAAAAAGGGTTTGAAATCCTATTTTAATTTAGATTACTAAACTCTAGGTTCCTAGTATATAAGATATACTTGTCAGGAAAAAGAAGGGAATCGAAACCCTAGAGAATTATACTTTTGTTTATACCCTCCAAAAATTACCCTCCAAAACATTATACTTTTGTTTATAACCACTTTTGAAATTATAATTGTTAATAACCATTTTTTTGAGAAATTACCTCAATACCCACATATATATATATATATATAAACTAAAAACCCAAAGCAACATCAAATACTCGTTTCAGCGAGAAACCCCACCAAAACCAGAGGTCGTTTTCAGCGAGAGAAGAGAGACCCCCACCAGAAAACCCTACCATTCGTTTTCAGCAAGAGAGAAGAGAAACCCCACCAGTCATTTTTACCGAGAGAGAAGAGAGACCCCACCCGTCGCCAGAAACGACCCCACCAGTCTCCGGAGAAAACCCCACCAGCCGTTGGACGAGAGTCATAAATCACAATCCTCCTTAAATCTCACATTGTCACCTGATTTTGGGTAAGATTCGTCCTTTACTACGACCTTTTTGTTCTTTTGATGTTGTAGGTTTTCATTATTAAAATTTTCTCAAATAAATGTGGGGTCTTGCTCGGCTAGTGTTCTTGTTGCTTTGAATCTAAGTGTATGTTTAAGTTTGACTTAACTGTAAGTATTTTTAAACATGTGTGTTCACAGTAGTTGGATATCATAAAAAGATTGAATCTTGAAATGGGTATAACACTTATATATTGTCTCTATCTCTGTTTTGTTCTGTTCGAGGTTTCTAAAGGGGTTTGCTTGGTTATACCAAATAAATGGGTTGTTTTAATCTATGCTACTGCATGTGCAACTTTTTTCTTGTTCTGTTTATTTATTTATTTATTATTTTTTGAGTGGCATGATGTTATGTCGTAGTATTAACAATGGGCTTTTCTGTTTTGAGGGTTTTGTTTCTTTGACTTGCTTTCCTTTGTATATATCATATATGGGTTTTATGACTGGTGAGGATGTTTTGTCTACTTTGTTTTAAGTTCTAACATGTCATTGTTCTTTGTTTTCTTTGGACTAGATTAAGTTTGTCATATTTTACTACATCAAATTTTGCTATATGCCTTTGGTTACTCACTGGCAGCTAACAAATTTTGCTAAATTTTCCTACATTAAATTTGCTATATTGGTTATTGTGTGATGTTTCTGCTTTTTGATGTTTCACTAGCAGCTGACAACTAAATCTGTTTTTATTTTGAAATTTTTTCCTAAATGAGTTTAAAAAACAAATCATACATTAGAGAATAATTTGATTAACATGTGGTAAGAATCAGATAGTGGAAATAGAAAGAGGAGCCTTATGAGATGGTTGGTCAATTGCCATCATAAAACTTGAAATCATGCTTTAAATATGTGGCACAAACTTGAAATCATGCTTTAAATCTGTGGCAAAAACTTGAAATCATGCTTTCAATATCTGGCATAACTAGAAATCTTCTCGGAAAACCAACAATTCAGATGTCAAACAGATTAATAACTTCAAATCTTCCCATAAAACCACAGTATTCAATACTAAAATATAACATAAACTTACAACAATGAGTTCATACATGATAAGTTCAAACTAAACCAAAAACGACCGTGGTCAACAACCACAAAATGACATGAGTAGTATCTCTATTAGCGGTGCTGGGAGTGGTCAACTAAACTGTGGTGAAGATTTGAACTAAACTACTGTAATCGGTACTTTCGTCGACCACTCTCTGTCTTAACCAAACTGTTTATTATTACATCATACAAAGTTCTATCAAAATTGGTGAATTGGTATACCAAGTTCTCTAGCTCTAAATATTTTAAATGAATCGACACCACCTCAACAAATGTATCACCACTAATATATCGTAAATATTCCCACTGCCCACCATAGTTGATTACGAACCTATAATCCATTTATCTGGAAAAAAAATGATTTTCGAAAGAAATTGTAAGATTTCCAGTTTTTCTAAACATTTCACGTTTTCTGTGGTATAAAACTTGAAATCATGCTTTAAAACAGATCTCAAGTTTTGTCAACATTCCAAGTTTTTATACTAGATTTCAAGTTTTCGAACTCGTGAAATTCTAAATCTTCTGGAAAAAATTGAAGTTTTATTGAAATCGATTCTTCAGCGAAATACACATAAACTAATGCATTAAAGCTAAACCCATGTTAAAGTAACTATTTTCAACTCAGTTAAGGAACAAATGAATCATACTTATCGATTTAGAGAAAACTGGATTATGAGATGAATGATATTTTCTTCAAGAGACTTCGTGAAATCTTCATAGCGATTATGACAACAAACCTTCGTGAAATCTTCTTCAGGCCAACAATGGTACGGTCATTGGTGTTCGATTTGCAGGACGGTGATGAAGAAGGAATACAAGGGTGAGGAATGAACAGATAACAATGAAGAAGACG
Source organism: Acer negundo (assembly GCA_035582765.1). Taxonomy (NCBI): domain Eukaryota; kingdom Viridiplantae; phylum Streptophyta; class Magnoliopsida; order Sapindales; family Sapindaceae; genus Acer; species Acer negundo. The sequence continues at coordinate 22,419,731 of CM069231.1, read as the reverse complement.
GTGAGTGAGAGAAGAAAGAGAAACAAAAATAGAAATATATATTTAGGGGCATCTTGGTAATTCATGGACACTCACTGAATTTTTTTTCAAAACATGGTTATTAACAATTAAAGTTTCGTATGTGGTTAAAAACGAATTTTCCATAATTATAGTGGTTATTTTTGGCAATTTCAACTAAATAAAATTTCATTTTTTTGTAAATTTTTTTTTTTAAAAAAAGGTTTAGAACCGGCGGAACCGGAACCAAACCGAAACCGTGCCAGGTCTATTAGGGTTTGTCAAGCCAATTATTTCAAATTTTGTAATACCCTTATGTTCCTTTCCAGCTTATATATTACTTTAATTACTTGGTCTTTGTAGTTGATAGCCAAACCAAAAACCTTAATATATATGTACATTTATTTGACAATAACTGATTATGTAAATATATCTTAAATGCATTATATATATATATACCTCTACGAAATGACATCTAGCAACAAATCCAATCGTTATTATTTTATTAGAGGGACGAGGCAATGGTACTGATCTGAGTGGGGGGAACGTAAGAAATTGTTGCTGAGATAGGAGTACTAGCACAACATTATATTTGGAGGTAACGAGATAACCGACCTTAGGCATAGTCATCCAATATTCACTAGTCGACTTTACATTAAAATAAGAAAGTGAAAATAAAACTTCCCGTGCTATATTAACATATCCAAAAAGTTTGTTATATGCATCAAAATGACTATACAACTCATCAACTAAGTCTCTTATAACCTGCATCCAATTATCTTGACCCGTACCCATTAAATCGGCCACAACTCGAAAACCACAATTTTCATCCGATAAGTAACAAAAAATCTGATAAGTCACATACCGTTTTAGTGGTACAAGCCTTGGTGCAATCGGCAATGTGCAATTCGTTTTCAACAACATGCTCACGTGTCATATTTTCATCTTTCACAATTGCAATAGAAACAAAATGCTATTCAAAATGTTTTCAACAACTAGCTTGGTCTGGAGGATGGTTTCAAGTTGCTTAAGGATTATTTGAAGAAGATTAAACCCGATAGTAACTTCGATGAGGTTTGTGGAAATAATGCAAAGGAAATGTTGAACAAGTGATGACTCTTTTATAACCTAGATGGCTTTTGGTATGTTTATATGTTTTTGTATATGTTTTTCTTTTAATGGTTTTTGTTTGTAATCACACTTTAAAGGTGTTGTTGAATTTGCGTTGAAATCTTTGAAGATGTTTTAGTGTGGTTGACTGGTTGTTATATATTTCACCACTGTAATATAGTATGTTTGATCACTTTTTAAGGAACCTTTTAAGTTTTAATCAATTTCAACCTCGTTAGCACCAAAGTAATTTGTATTTTTGATTTTCTAGAGATTTCATAAGGGTTGGAGGTAATAATAGATGACCTTAAGGAAGATAATACCGTATAAAGTATACTTGAAAAGTAATGGTGTTTGAACTAACAAATTTTCAGATCGTAATTCAATTGATTCGATAGATTCATTGAATAAAATTTTCAAACTGTCAACACTGTATCCAATGGATTTGACGTTTGCAATTACAAAATATTTTCTTTAGGATATGCTTACCACTTTAATAAATTAATTATTACAACAAAATTATTAAAATGTAGGATTATAAAGTAGGCTCATTCTTGAGTGCAACATGACATCATACAATTTCAAAAAAATAGTATGTGATCACATATAATTACATGTGATCATAAATATATGTAATGTTAGAACATATAATCACATATTAGCTGAAGTGGCGGTAACAAAAAAAAAACATGATCACAGTCAAAAAATAAATACATCATGTAACGTTGCACCTAAGGGCAAATAAATACATCAATCACTTCAATATAACAGTGTGTAAAGTAAATAATAACTATTATTAATGGACAATTAATTTGGGTTATCAAAACATAAAGATTTTAACTGAGTTTAAATGTTGATCTTGCATTAGGCAATTAATTACAGCTAATAGGGTTATCAATACCTATATATGTTAATTGATTTTAAATATTGATCATGCATTGGACAATTAAGTAAAGCCTATCGGGTTATAAAAACCTAAAGTTTTTAATGGTGTATTAAATACTGATCATGTATTGGGCAGCTAATTGAAATGTTTAGGAATATCAAAACCTAAATATTTTAATGGAGTCTAAATAATGATCATGCATTTTGCCATCTATCTGCATCCCTTTATCCTTTTGTTATGCAAGTAATCATTGAAAAATGCAGACACAATGCATGTACATTTCTCAATTAATATGATTTTTCAACAGACTTAAGAAGCGCACCATGTAATTACAACATAAAAAATTAAAATAACACCTACAAAAGAAAATTTGCATATAATAAAGATTTATTACTCGTGATACGAGTTTAGTGATTGAACTGCTATAACTTTTTTCTAGAGTCATCCCATTCTTTTTAAAAAGAAATGACACGATTTCCCATATTAATAATTATTTGTTATAACTGAACCGGTTGAACTCTAAACAAGTCTAATCAATTACGTATATTTACTTGTAATCACATTTTAATTTAAGTAATAAATATATTGAATTTATTATCATTATAAAGGAGTGCGATCCAGAACTTTCTTCATCTTTGTCTTTTCAAAAAAATAAAAATTAAATTAAATAACTCAAAGTTTAACTTTTTACTAATCCGAAAAATAGTTCAAACCCTAAAAAACAATTAAATATAATTTACCTATTTTCTTAAAATTTAAAAAAATTAAAAAAAAAAAGAAAGTGAAGGTACGAAGAAGAAATCTAGGGCTTATGAATATAAACTTCGTCAATAAATAAAGTTTACTATAAACAATCACAAAAGTGGAAACAAAAAATCACAAAAGTGGTAACAAAACATCACTGTTTAACGAGCATAAAAACCCAATATTCTACAAATACAAAAGATTTAACCATCATTTACTATATTCCAGTCACACACAAAAAAAGTGTCATCACAAAAGAGGAGTTTACAAAGGTTCACACAATAACATCAGCAGCCGAAGGGTAGCATGTACAACACTTGGGTTAACCTCATCCCAGTTTTCATCTTGTTGTATTATTTTCATGTAGTCTTTAAATATGTTGAAGCCGATCCGGTGAGCATTTGAATAATTCCGTTGGCAATCACTTATTCTGTATCTGGATTCCTTGAATCGCTCCAATGGATGTCTTCAGAAGCTTGAGATTCAAGGTCAACGTTTTCCTCCTCCAAGGCTATGAGTCTTTTTTCCAGATGTGTCAACAAGCATTGGAGGACCTCATGCCTTTTATTTTTTTCACCCGATTTGGATTTTTTTGAATCCATAGACTAGAACGAATGGATATCGAGATGTCAGAAAACTGATGTTATGATAATAACAGACACTTGGAAAGAGAAGAGAAGAAAAGAATGTTATAATAATGACAGAGACTTGTAACCCTAATTTATACACAATTTAAGTGGTATTCGAGGATAAAAAAGGAAATTTATTTATTAATTTTTTTTTTAAACAATAAACTCTACTATGGACCAAACTGAAAATTATCTACACATTAGACTATAAAAACATTTTCTTTTTTCCATAGGTTGAAATCAAAACATTTTAAGAGTGTTTAACAATCAAACATAATAGTTAATGAACTAAAGACTAAAGTAATCTTGCAACTAAGGCCTTGTTCATTTTAGTGTTTATTTATATATTCAAAATTGTTTTTAAATATTAGAAAAAAAAAGGCAAGCAAAACTTTTAACAATGAAATGATTTTCACCCCCTAAACATAATTCTGGATCCGTGTAAATGTCATCGAATATATCGATTGATTCATGGTTTGAAGTGTCATTGAATATTGAAATCATAACAGTTTAAAAGGGTTTGACGACAATCATAATTCACAATAAGGATCTTGATTATAACCAATTCACAGAGACTTGTAAGTCTTGTAACCCTAATTTATACACAATTTAAGTGGACATCGAGGAATAAAAATGTTGCTTATTTCTTAACATCAAGAAACAAGTGTTTATTGTTTTACTGAGTAGGATGGCTCAAAAACATCATATATTCTTAAAAATATTGTAATAAAATAAATATATTGTGGCAAAATACAAATGTTGTTAATACGTAAGATTATTAGAGGAACAATACGTAAACCCAAAGATGTTCTGAAATTTTTTGGAAATTGTACTCCTACCATTTTTGTAATATATAAAAACTATGTTAATAATATATTTATAATGAAATATATTCTCTACATGATTAAGAGAAATTATTAACAATTTAATTTATAAAAGAAATTTAAATTTTAAATATGAAACAAGGGTAGAAACATATAAATTTGAAAGATTAGGGGAAAATTTATAAAATTACAAAACTCCAGGGATGAAATTTTTTACTCTTTTGTATACTTGTGATATCTAGCATTATTTCTACTAAATTTGGTATTCACCCATAAAAAGTGCATTGAACCCCAAAAGGTGTCATGTGAACAGGTGTGTAAGAGGTGCACCCTAAAGTTGTCATGTTAACAGGTGTGTATAAATATATAAACGGGTATCAAATCACTTGAGTTGGTTCAATTATTTCAGGTGGATGTATTTAACCAAAGGTCACCATAAATAAATAAAATTAAATAATTAGTGTATACAATACATTGTGATCACAACAATTGAAAAAATATGGATTCAAATTCAAAATTGTAATATTGAAAGATATTGGTCCATAGTAGAGTTTATTGCTTTTTAAACTATGCTTTTGTGATGACACTTTTTTTTTGTGATTGTAAGATGGTAAATGATGTTTAAATCTGTTGTATTTATGGTTTTTATGCTTGTTACACATTGCTGTTTTGTAACCTCTTTTGTAATTGTTTATGGTAAACTTTATTTATTGACGAAGTTAATATTCATAAACCCTATATTTCTTCTTCCTACTTTCGCTTTTTTTTTTTTTCGTTTTTAATTGAACAATAAAGGTAAATTATATTTAATTGTTTTTTAGGGTTTGCACTAGTTTTGGATGGTTGTGACTTGTGATAATGGCCAAATGGAAAGATAATGATGGATTTGGGGTTCTGGGCTTCATAGATAACAAAAAAGGGATAATTTTAATTTCTAAAAAAAAAAAAAAATCAATGGTTTTGAAAGCTGTGTACAGATGGATGGTAATAATTGTTCGCTGGCATTTAGAAGAACTAACCATCCATTGATTATACTAGAAGTAGAAATACTGGAGAAAAGATACAAAGTTTTTGAAAATCGAGTAGGAGTTTGATTTAGTTGAAAGATGGGTACATGGATTGTAATAATTGCTCCACTGTTGAACTTAGCATCGGTTTATTTGAAAGTGGTTGTCAATAAAAATAGGTAATAACCATCTCAACAAACATCATTAATTCATTCATTCATTTAAATCAACTTTATCTTTATTTATATTTTCAAATCAAGTTTTTCTTTGTTAATTTTTTTTTATTCAACTAGATCATTATGCAGGGTATGTCTGTTGTTCTGTTATGAATAATAAATAAAAGAAAACATGGTAGTTTATTAATTTCGGACCATATCACTACTCTTCAAAGGTTAATGAACTCGATCACACCGTAAATGATTTCATTGCTAATGGTATAAACTATATACTGTGATTAAGTTTGTTGTTAGGTTACGTTAATGCTTTTCCTCATTACAAAACATGGCTCCATGGAAATATATTTTTAGTCACAATGAAATTAAAAGAATGATCACAAACCTTTCTGTAAAATTTTCAATTTCTATTAGCGTCATTCAAAATTTCTTTTGATAATCATAAAATATTATGTAAAATAGCATTACATTTCTAAACAAGTTGACACTGGTTGACTAAAATTAAGCCTGACTTATTTTATAATATTATATTAGGGATCCTATAGTTATAATGGGATATTTCCATCTCTTTATTTTGACTAAGGCCCTGTTTCATTTTTCCACTTAACACTTAATGTCACTTAATGTGTTCCATTCAGTCATTTTGTTTGATTTTTTAAGTGTTAAAATCACTTAATGGACCCTAAAACCCACTTGTTTTGAAAAGTGAAAATTTTTCACTTTTCACTTAACACAAATCCTTTGGAATTTAATGCAAACTTTTCCTTCCAAAACTATCCTCGCTAATTTATTTTATTTCCAATGCTATCAAGCCATTTGTATTGCTTGAATACAATCAAAATATCTCAATATAGTTTGAACTGAGAGCCGGTGACAATCATGATCATGCACATGTTGGTGACAATTTTATGTGGCAATGGTGGCTCCATCGTTCACTACACACTCATTTGCAATGTATCAGAGGCTATTGATTTTGAGTTCATTTTTGTTCACCCCCCTACAAGGGGGTAAGCATTACCCTCCTTCTACATGGATGACATGTGTCCATGGAGGGGGTAAATTTATCCAAAAGATAATCGTGTTTGGACAAATTTACCCCATCCATGGACACATGTCATACATGCAGGAGGGGGGTAATGGTTACCTCCCTTGAAGAGGGGTGAGCAAAAATGTTCTCATTGATTTTGGCTTTAGATGGACAGGTTCGAAAAATCGGTTCTTGGATCCATGTTGTGAGAGGTCATGCACCTGCCAGTGGGGCAGTGGTGCCACCAGGACATTACCGATTGTTTGTGGTCCATGATGGTATTCCTAGTTAAGCTTTTTGGGTCAAAATCAAGTAGTAGTTGATTTTTTGTTTTTGTTAATATTTCTTGAGAATTTTAGAATGTATCACCATCAAATATTATGCTCATTGTCAATGTAATTCAACAAATGGAATAATGTATGAAATATTATTAATAACAAAATAACATTTTTTTTCAGATATTTATAACTTAAAAAAAAAAAAACAAACAACTTACCACTTATATTCAGTTTTCAATAGAAAAAACAAAGATATTTTTCATTTTTCAGTTTTCAGTTACTGTTCAGTCTTCAGTAACATTCAGTACTATTCAGTCTTGAGACAAAAAATCCAACGGGGCCTAAATCTAAAATTTATTGATGTTTATGTTATTGTGGATGAAATGAAACAAGTCACTTTAGCTTGTTACCATTATTCTCGTAATGCTTTATCTTTAAAAACGTAGACTAACTTTATGCTTATAGACGCTATTGATGGATCATCAAACTGAAATTGTTACTAAGAAGAAATCTTACGATGCTTTGCAATGTGTTATGCGTCATTTGGAGGTCAACCTGGAAGAAGTAATTGAATCCCACGAAAAAAAAATTTCAATAATTTTTTCTAATTTTGTTTTAACATAATTACCAAAGAATTTTTGACATCAATATGCCACATCATTTACCACTGATCACATGATGTACACATGCTTCATGATACAAACTCATTAATTAAATAATGGGGGAATGCTATCTACTTTTTCCATTTGTCTTTCCCATTTATCTTTCTCACTCATTACTTGACATGTATGCACTTTTTCATTTATTAAAAAGATCTCACTTTTTCCTACAAAGTTTGTTTACGTCTTTATCCCTTATTAATGAAATAATAGAAGCATCCATCAAAGGTAAAGATGTAAACAAGCTTTGCACCAAAAAGTGAGAGCTTTTTATTAAATGAAAAAGTGTATACGTGTCAAACAATGAGTGGAAAAGGTTAATGGGAAAGGCAAATGGGGAAGGTAGATAGCATTCCCCAATTTTCATGTTCCAAGGGTTTTTTATTTTTTATTTTTATTTTTAATTTTATATATATAAGCAAAATTTTATTAATTTTAATGTACAGAGGATTAACTATGTCACATTGTCATATTAATGCATACCCTTAATTGGTCAATTATTATTATAAATCAAAGCCATACACATGCTTCATGATACAAACTCATTAATTAACTAATTGAGGAATGCTATCTTCCTTCTCCATTTGCCTTTCCCATTTACCTTTCTCACTCATTGCTTGACATGTATGCACTTTTTCATTTATTAAAAAGCTCTCACTTTTTGCTACAAAGCTTGTTTACATCTTTACCCCTTATTAATGAAAAGATAGAAGCATCCATCAAGAGTAAAGATGTAAGCAAGCTTTGCACCAAAAAGTGAGAGCTTTTTATTAAATGAAAAAGTGTATACATGTCAAACAATGAGTGGGAAAGGTTAATAGGAAAGGCAAATAGGGAAGGTAGATAACATTCCCCAATTTTCATGTTCTAAGGGTTTTATTTATTTATTTTTATATATATAAGCAAAATTTTATTAATTTTAATGTACAGAGGATTAACTATGTCACATTATCATATTAATGCATACCCTTAATTGGTCAATTATTATTATAAATCAAAGACCTATACCATTTTGTTCTCACTTCTCATTCTAACTTTTTTGCTATTCTCTTGTAAACAACTTTTTGGAGATATGGGCGAACACGATCCTTGTCCCAAAAAAGCAAAAGTAACCGCTCCATCTTCACCAAATGAAGAAAGTAATGGAGTAACTCTCCAGAAAATCCGATTTATGGAGGAAAGGGTTGTCAAATTAGAGGAAGATAACAAGGTTCTCGCAGATGAAGTAACTAGGAGATTGTCTAGATCTTCAGAATCGTACCTTCGTCCAATCCAGCTTGGATTTGATTGCGGTCATAGGGTTGGCTTCGAACTCATGAGGGGCTATGCGAATAAGATTTTCCCAGAAGGAGAATGGGATAATGTTGTTCCCATTAAAGCCAGAGTGCACTGGACTAACTGTTCACGTAGTTGGAATATTTCCTCTTTTCCTTTGTTTGTTATTACGCGCTTTAAATGCCATTTTATTTACCCGCTTTTGTGTAATCAGTTCTTTAATGGTGTGATAATATATTTCAATTTAAGTTTAAATTCGCTTGTTCACAACTCTAATGTTTATTAGTGATGTTGATCTATATTATCCATTTTCTTTGTTATCCTTTTTAGTTTAATTTAGCTTGGTCAAATTGGTAAAATTATAAAAAATGAGAAATGTAGATACGCACATCTCCACTGCAACTATTTAAAGTCATAATTGGATTCATTTTTTGTCAAAACTCCATATTATCTAGAAAAATAAAATGTTACTGCACAATGCATGGTCATCTTACTTATAATATCCGTGGTAATTAATGTGAGAGAGTTAGTTACTCTTTGTTTTAATATTTTTTGAAATTTGTAAATCTATAATTTATATACACTCTTTGATTGACATTTAAAAGTTAGAATTTTACCTAGCAACCATACGTTCACGATAAAATATTTGTTATTGTATGGTTTAATACAGTGTTTATATTGTCCATGGTATTTATTTTATTTATTTAACTTCCAAAAATATGTTAACATAAAGATTTATTACTTTTGAAATGAGTTCAGTAATTGAAAGGTCAACATAATAAATGTTAACAGCCTTCCCATTCCCCTTAAGATAAACATAAAGATTTATTAATCCTTATACGAGTTTAGTGATTGAAACGTTATAACATTTTTGTAGACATTAGGGATTTAAACTTCCAAAAATAAGTAAACATAAAGATTTATTAATTGTGAAATGAGTTTAGTAATTGAAAGGTCACAATAAATGTTTTCTAGACACCTATTAACAACCTTCCCATTCCCATTAAGATAAATATAAAGATTTATTACTCGTGATACGAGTTTAGTGATTGAAACGCTATAACATTTTTCTAGAGTCATACCATTCTCATTAATAAGAAATAGCACGGTTTCCCATATTTAAATTATTTTTTGTTATAAGTGAACCGGTTGAACTCAACAAGTATAATCAATTATGAGTATTAACTTGTAATCACATTTTAATTTAAGTAATAAATATTTTGAATTTATTATCTCTATAAAAGAGTGGGATCCAAAACTTTCTTCATCTCTGTCTTTTCAAAAAAAAAAAAATTAAATAAAACTTTCATCTTGTTAATCACTATGGATCTCTCTAAACTGTCACCGAAATATTCAGAAAAATCAATAAATAAATCAACTTCTTCTAAAGCAACAACAAACCCATCAATTTCGTCTTCTTCACAGACAGCATACCCTTTGGCTTCCTCCTTTGAGAAAACAACTACTGAGTCTCCTCTACTTGAGGATGGAGAGTTGGATATACTCATTCAACTCCTTCATACAAGTATTTCTATTGACAGGTCTTGGAAGAGGTTTCGGAGCAGTGTCTTTCACATTCGAGATGTGCAAAACCACTTTGAGAATGGTCGTCATGATGGATTCAATCTCTTCAGAGAATACATGAAGACTATTCAACCACATGGTCATTGGGATGAGATTGATTGGACACAAGCAAGGGATGCCCTGGGCTGGTGACTGCTACTTCTATTTTTTCTTTTTTTATTGATTTATATGTCAATGTTTTTCTGTATTTTTGTTATAACTACAACTTTTGTTATCGCTATTTCTAGAATCACAGAAAGATGTATGTGAATGGTATGCTTTCTATGTGTTACTATTTTATAAAAGTGTACTTGTTATTTATTGTTATATGAAATTAGTTGCATATCAGAAAACTAAGTTTAAATGTAGCCCTTTTCCCACATTCACAGTATTTGTTTCTGAATGTAATCATTCAAACATTGGTGTTTCTTGATGTGCTTGAACTTCTTTCTATAGTGGGATGATGTATTCGTAGAAGAAAGAAATTTATAAATGTATGTCATAAAAGATATGAATGATTGTTTACAGTTGTGTGTCTGTAAAGCAAAACGAAAGAAAGAATTAAATCTGTGCATCTGTGTTGGAGAGAGGTTTTTTTTTATAAATTATAATTTTTCCATTGGGTTTCCAAAGGTTACATTTAGGGACACAAAAGTAATTTCATTTGTATTTTTTAAACCTATCACTAATTGCCCGATGCACAATTATTGTGTAGCATGAATGACAGGAATTGGTGGAAATAATCAATTTGAAAATACTCATAATTATCTGTTTTATTTCGGTAATCAACTGAACATGCATTAGGCAATTACTTTGGCGTGATTATATCAAAAAAATTAAATAACATACCAATCCCCTATCAGGGACGGAGCTATAAATGGTTTCCAGAGGAGACGTAGTAAATTAGTAGTTGGAATATAAGTTAATTTATAGAGTTAGTATAAGTTTAATATAAGTTATTTTTAATTACTTTAAAAATAATATAGGAAAACCTTATGGTCATTTATTCATGATTCAATAATAGTGTTTAGGAATTAGAAAATTAATTAAAATTTAAATTGTATTCGGTATTTTTCTAACATCCCAAACTATTTTAATTTTTATAATTATAAAACTTTGTTTGAATAAAATATCATAACAGCAAAACATAGATATATGTACATGTTTGATACTCCTTTTTTTCTGTCGTTAAAAAATCGCGAGGATCAAAAGATTGTTTCATTTAAAAAGGGGTTTCCTACCCAATGTGCTCTAAAATAGAAAAAGAGTAGTAAAGCGGCAAGCGAGGGTATCGTTCCGCAGGGAGGTGTGATTCGTCAACCGTTTCAAATTCTAGTGATTAATGTAAGCATGTAAATAGAATGCGGAAAAGTGAGAATGGTGTGTGTGAAATGTATGTACAATGCGGTGTGCATATATGTGTGAGAGAGAGAGAGAGAGAGCATGTAAGAAAATGTAAATGAAAACAAATAAAAACAAAGAGAATATGGAATGGTGAGAATGGTGTTTAAAGTGATAAATAAAATGGTGGATATGAGAGATGCATGAAAATGGTCACACAAGGTTCAACAAGTTCACCATACATAAGTGCACAAATAGTTGGTTGTTAGGCACTAAGCACATCCAATTTTAGTTAAGGGTTCGTTTTTGCCTCAATCCGATTTATACCCATTCATAGAGCTAACGGTTGAAGAGTGTGTTGAGAGTCTTTCAAGCACGAAACCGCAACCAACATTTGTGAACACATTCTACAAACCGATGCTAAATTGAGTCCCAATATTAACACAGTAATGTAAAATGGCAACGTTAGGTACAATGAATGTAGAAAGAGTGATTGTATCTCTAACCATAACTCATCTAGAGTCCCTAGTGTGAGAAATAGTCTAAGACCAATAATTGTAACTCCAACCATGACTCACCTAGAGTCCCTAGCGTGAGAAATAGCTAAAGTCCAATTGTTAACAAAAACATAGAACCAAACCTCATCTAATATGGCAATTAATAGGTTTATCCATTCTTCCTAGCTAATTAGCCAAGACTATGCCCGGTGAGCACCTCCAAAAGCACAATCCTAACTCTAAGTCACTCAAACTCATCCATACAAGTTAATTTCAATCTTCCATCAACATACAAACATAAATTGGGATATTTGATTACAACTACTCCTAAATTACATTAATCTACTCTTAATCTCATCCATGAATACATATTAATTTATAATCTCCATACACAAGCATTTCAAGATAGAGATATATTCAATAAAAGCAAGAATGAATCAAAACACAAATTAGATATAAAAACAACCATCATATATATTGAGCACAAATATAGGTTTACAAATATTCTCAAGTGGGGATTACACATTTAAGAAAACAAGAAATACAAAGAGATGAGTTAAAGGAGACAACCCTTAAAGAAAACCTCATCCAAGTCCTCCATGAAACCCTAGCTTGAAATTGGTCTAAATACCTTCCTTTCTCCTTGCAATATATTCCTAAATGGGTGGATGATGGGTAGAAGATGAAATGGAAGGCATCTATGGAGGAAAAACCTCAATGGATACCCTTGAAAGCTTCTCCCTTTCTTTTGGTGTGGAAGAAGAAGAAGAAGAAGAAGAAGAAGAAGTGTGGGATGTGGATTCTATGGATAGAAGAGGCAAAATGGTGTTTATATAGTGTTGGGAGGTTAGCGCTGAAAGATGGGTGAAAGGACAAGATTTCCCTTCAATTTTCGGGCAAAAAATGACTCTCTAGAGGCAATTGGCGGTTTCAATCGGCAGCCTGGTTGTCGATTGAAGTAGCTGTTTTGACCTAACAGCATTTCAGCATCGCGCACCATTACGGAAATGAGCATAACTTCCTGCAGAAAGCTAAGAATCACAATTAGTGAAATGTTCTGGAAACTAGACTTCCGGGGCTTTCCGAATATATAAATATTTCATCATGGTTTAATCTGAGGAGGAAGATATGACCTTCCAAAGTTGAGTGTTCTGCACGAGCATGTCCAATTTCAACCCTTTTTGGCTCATTTTGCTTCCCAAACTAATCTTTAAACTCAAAACCTTATTGTAGGGAATATGTACCTACACATGGCTCAAACAAGACATTATATACAAAAATACGCTCGAAAACGAGACAAACGATCGGAAATGGGGGATCTAAAATAGGTATAAAATAGTCCGATCAATGTTCTTTTGAAATATTGTAATAATTCGGGGTATGAGAAGGGGGAGAGACTCGAACACACAATGCCAATGATAACAGTGTATCCGTAATTAATACTCTGTTATGCACATAATTGGTCAATTAGTTATCCCTTCATTGCCTACTTCTCATTTCCAACACCAATAATAAAAGTAAACATTAATTAAATCGACTTACATAGGAGATTGTCAGGAGTGCATTTTTGCTCACCCACACTAACTAGGGTAAACTATTACCTCCCACTCTATTTGTTGACACGTGTCCCAAACTTTGGTTAACTTTGGGTTAATTCTGGACTTTGGGTTAACTTTGGGAAACATGTCAACAAATGGAGTGGGTGGTAATGGTTCACCCTAGTTTGTGTGGGTGAGCAAAAATGCACTCAATTGTCAGGGGTGTAAATTGGTTTTCTCTATAAATGTTGGTTGCCAATTCACTAGGTTAACGACTCCACCTAATTTTTTATTTATTATTATTTGAAATTTCTCTCTAATCTACATAATGGAATGCCAATACTTATCACCTACCTCTGTTGACAAAACCGAAAACTACTTTTCTTTCAAACTAGAAACAAAAAATCCATCACCATCCACTATCGAGGAAACAACCACTATGTCTCATCTAGTTGTCAAAGATGTTTCCGCTGAAGTCATTCGAATTAATTGCCGTGTTGGAGTACTGGAGGAAAAATATAAGGTCCTGAATGAAAGGATGTCCACGGACACCTCTTGGAAGATTTTCCAGACAACAGAATTACATATTCGAGATATCCAACATCATTATAGCACAAGTCATAGGGCTAGCTTCAAGCTCTTCTAAGATTATATGATGATGGTTCAGCTAAATGGAGAATGGGAAAAGCTTAGTCCACTGTAAACTCAATCTATTCTGGACAATGGTGCAATCTGATTTGTATTATTGATCACTTTCTAAAGTGTGATTGTTTTTAAACTTATCTATGAATATGAACTGTGTTTCTTATTTCCAATTTCATGAATTCTATTGTAATGCGTGACTGGTAACAAACGACTCATTTTTAAATTTTGTTATAAGACGTTACATTAAAATATATTGTTATGGTCAGGCATTTTACCAGAGATTATTTGTTACATATGCTACAAACTATTGACTTGTTTGTGTTTGTTGTGTGGTTATGGATTGTGCAAAGATTGTTTTTTCCAACTAAAATGGGACAGTATTCATCCCAATGGATCAAAGACTATCGAGCCTCGATGAATTTTTTTTCTTTTTTTGTTTAACATAACATAATTACCAAAGAAAATTTTACATAAATATGCCACATCATTTACCAGCGATCAAAACTATTGTTTTATAGTCACTCATTTTACCGTGTAATTATATGTTACATATGCTACAAACTATTGTTCGAATTTGGACTATACAAAAATAGGGACATCTAGCATTACTCTTTTGGAAGCATATAAGTTCATTAAATTACTTCAAAACTATTTCAATTGAGCATAACAACTGAACAATATCAAGTTAAGTGTACAACATTTTAAAGGTGTATGGCGGATACAAGGTGTTCTTAGAAAGGAGAGATGGTTGGCATCTGTCCATTCTACAGGAATAGGAACAGCTTTCGAGCCAACGATGCGAAAGCTGTTTCAAGATGAAGACCATGTTATATAAAAAATATTCTCATAATAGGTATACGACATAGGCAATTTACAAACTTTTTTGTCACTGTAGGTCATGAAGATGGATTCAAAACTTTCGGAGACTATGCAAAGATTGTTTAACGGGACACGAAATTGGATAATTTTCGGTTAGCGTGAAAGACAAGAGTTGGTGGAAAAATTAAAAATATCTTTTAATTTGAAAATAATCATAATTATCTTTTTTTTTTAGTTGGGTAATCAACTGAACATGGCAATTACTTTGGCGAGATTGTATCAAAAGAAATTAAATAACAGACCAATTCCTTATACAAATATGTCAATTCGATATGGA
The DNA here is from genome assembly GCA_035582765.1 of Acer negundo. Taxonomy (NCBI): domain Eukaryota; kingdom Viridiplantae; phylum Streptophyta; class Magnoliopsida; order Sapindales; family Sapindaceae; genus Acer; species Acer negundo. The sequence continues at coordinate 22,404,382 of CM069231.1, read as the reverse complement.
CAAATTTATCCCCTCTATGGACACATGTCATATTCTTATTTGTGTTATTCTCTTTATTAAGGGAAATTTTGTAAGTATAACTTTTTGAGTTATTAAGAAGCGCGAAAGGCCTTTTTGGATTATAAGTTTAAGTTTATCACGGTTAATTGGAATCCTAACAAAAAAATAAAATAAAAAATTCATCGTGTTTGTGGTAGTCAAAATAATCTTCATCTTCGCAAATATTGTATAATGAAGATAGTCCGGGTGGGTATCGTCCCGTGTATTACAAAATCAAGTCGTGGAAGCCTTTGCGAGCTCGTGATATTACAAAGAATCATTTCCGTGTGGATCATAAATTGTACATAATGCTGAGGGTAAGTACCTTTGATTGGATAACACCTTTTTTTTTTTTTTTTTTTTTTTTTTTTATAAATATATAGGGAAAGATGTGAGTTGAAATTTTTTATGGTAATTAGTACATTTCAGTTTTTCATTTTGAAAAATTCTGGTAATCAATACATTTCAGTTTTTTCATTTCAAAAGCAACTATCATTATTGGGAATTAACAAGAATTTCCATGTTCAGTTAATGTTGTTTTATGATATTTATACTATTTGAATGACAATCATACAATCATTTATTATACTGTATTATATTTGAATGACATATGTATTTCTTTTGTGATCTGTCTGCTGCGAATAATGATCATACAGTCATTTTTTTTGTTACTTTACGATAACTAGATTGCTATATGTATTTTTGTTGTGCTTGAAAAAACCATTATACAATAATGAGTGTGCTAGTTTGTCGATAGGTTTTCAACTAAATTTTTCTTTGACACAGCCTCATGACAAGGAAATAAAGGGCTGCAAAAATCATTCATTTTGCGAATCCTGGTACAAAGAATTGCCTGACCTGTGAAGAAGAAGGTTTCTGAAGCTAGTTTTGGCGAGTTTATGAAGGTTTTGGGAAAAGACTTATCAACCAGAAAGTGAACAATTATCATGGGCCTAGCCGACCGGTGGTGGGATACCATACATACCATCCACTTCTATGAAATCGGGGAGATGACGTTGACCCCGATAGATTTCAGTGTAATTACGGGTATACCAGTTTGTGGGAAGCCTCTTGAGTACGACATGGACGCTTACAAGAAGAGAGATGAGCTCATCAAGTGGTTTGGAGAACCGATGGCGAATATTGCAAAGAAGAGGGTTACATTTTCAAAGCTGTATTATGCGTATACAGGATTCGGAGGGAAGGAAATTGGCGAGGAGGATGTATCAAGATTAACAAGGGTGTTCATAATTGTATTGCTTTGCAACACTTTATTGTTCGACAAAGCTGGGGCAGCCTATCTGTACTACATGCCCAACCTGAAGGACTTGTCCTCAATAAATTTGTACAATAGGGGTGGGGCTAGCCTTTCAACTTTGTATAGAATCATGGATGCTGTTGTGAGAGGGAATCACAGTACTGGTGGATTTTACCATGCTTGGGAGGTAATGATTTCTACGTATTGTATTTAAAATTTTAGTGATTACGTACATCATGTTTCTTTATCATTTTTATATTTTTTCTGGTTGTTTTGGCTGCTATATATGCAGGTGTGGGCTTATGAGTATATCAAGCCAATTGCAAACTCAGTGAAATACTTGAGAGATGATAAAACTTACCCTCGAGCCTTGAGATGGGGTAGAGGGAAGAAAATAAAGTACGTTGATATAAGGGATATTTTGAGGAACCTAAAAGTGAAGGATGTAAGCAAAGCATTGAACACCGTTGGAATTATCTCTAAATCTTAAATTATTATTCATAATTGTTTACCTATTTTGATATGATTAATATTGTTAAAATTTTGTTTTGTTTCAGGTAATTATGTACCCATGGGATAAGGCTGATAAATAATTACCTCCTTATATACCGCAATCGTTCCATGCCACCAAGTTTAGGACATTGTTAGATGGGTCATGCAGGTACGCGTGGTACTTAGGAGAGCGAGTGAGTATTCAAAGCTTGGGATTGACTTCACCCCGTGTACCCAAAGTCCCACCAACATCTATGTTGTGGGACTACCCGATTACTGCTGATGAGGCCAAGGTGTGGATGGAGGGTTTGGATGCTTCTGATTTCTTAGAGCCAAACGTTGATGGTGCAGGAAACTACAGGGACTTCGTAAAGCGTCACATAAAGTTCAAGCATTACCCTATTGATGAGGTTAGTTTAACATGTAATGTATACCCTATAAATGTCCATGATTCTATGTTTTTTGATATTGTTGTATTTTTATCTGAGTAGGATGTGTTGGATCCCAAATTGATCAGCCGTTTCGAGTTACCGCCTTGGTAACTCCCCCTAGTAGATTGTAAAGACTCCAACTTCACATGCGTGCTAATGCAAATACCGAGGGACATCCCCTACACAGAAGTGCCTGCACCCCATCGATATGTGCGTAGTTATTTTTTGTGTCTTGGGAATTATGAATCGATATATCCCGTATGTAGTTCATTATATAGCATTACTGTTGGACTTAAAGATGCATGTTGACCAAGTTAAGGAGCTACTATCTATGATATCTGGGATGACCAAATTGCTCATTAAGGGAGAGTATGATCAAGTCGTGAAGATCGAAAGAACTGGTGGTGTGGTACGCTCAGTTGTTAGTTTTTCCAGTTATCTTAAATTTACGACTTCAATTCATCTTGTTATCCAAATAAGTTTGTTGGTATTGTTTACAGAACAAAGGTGGGGAGACTTCGAACAAACAAGTGGATGAAACAGGTGGAACGTTAGAGTCGTCATCAAAGTCAAATCCTTCTCATAAGGTTAGCCAGGGCAGCAGTTCTGGTTATTCGAAAAGTGATGATGACACTGATATTGGAGAATGAAAACAACACTGGTCCCCTGTTGAAGGGATTCTAAATGAACAGAATGATAATTCCTCTCCCACTGACGTAGGTATACAGACGTCAGGATTGATGTCTAACGATACAAGTTTTACGTTACACGGTTTTGTGGACTCAATGCAAGAGGAAGATTCAAGGCAACCGAGGAATGAAAATTTTACTGGAAATGACCACCAGAGCGAAATAGTTGAAGGTGTTTTGTTTTACACCACCAAGAGGACCCAAAAAAAAAAAAAAAAGACACAGGAAAGGAAAACCGGTGAGACTGTTTTATACTGCTTGAAAAATCTTGCTCTCGTTTTCCTACCCATATATATCCTTTGTACACTAGAAGAGTCTACTTGGATTAAATTTATCCCAATAATTTGGCACCTTAGAATGTTCTGTGTATTTGTTGATATATTGTTTTTCTTATGAAGTCATCAGGAATTGTTGAACTCAGAAATTGGAGTGATATATTGTTTCCAATCTGAGTAATTCCCCTGACACGATATGTAATGTTGGTGTATTACAATATAATTTTGTAGGCAAATATGTTGCTGTGGAGGAATAGCAGACTGAGGGTACAGCAGATGTCAATCTAGGGACACAGGCAGAAGCCCTTCAGAAAGATGTTGATGCCCCCATGTTGCAGGTAGCTCCTCTTCCAGTTGGTGCATCGGACGAGAAGCTGAAGAAATCCCCCGACATAAAGAATACCAGAGGTAGAAAGAGAACTCAAACAAATGCTATGAATCTAGGTCAACCACCAAGGAAGTCAAGTAGACTACAAGCAAAGTGATATGAACTTATTATTTTAATTTTTTTTAATCTGATCAGGATTTATTTTTGTAAGATGGGTTGTTGCGTAATATTTGAAGGTTTAAAAAATATTTAGTGATTCTACTTTTGTTTATGTCATAATGAACATCAACATTGTCTGATGTTCATTATGACATCAACCTTGTTTATATATATAGGTACAACAAATATTGATCACACTCTTAGACTTTGCAGCACAGTATGACTTTGTCTGTCTATTGTTTTGTAAGTTAGATCACCAAAATTTTAATGTGATTACTATAAATAATCGAGAAACACAATAGCGTTTAATCGATCAATAATATAAGACTTGAATTTTTTTATTTATCTTTTCAAATAAGTGGAGCGTTAGTGGAAAGACAGCTATCACTTTATGCGTTGGGCAAGTTTCTGTTTGTAGGGGTAATAAGTGATAAACCCTTGTTTGCATAGAATTAAATAAAAAATTGAAAAAAAAAATTGAAAAACCTTTCCCTAGGAAAACGCCCCATAAATGAAAACAAGATAAATTATATTTTGTCTTAGGTACTGCTATCTAGCTGTTACCAGCAAGAGTGCAACTTTGCTCACCTCCTTTAACTAAAGTGAACCATTACCCCCCACCCTAAATGTTGACACGTGTCCCTAACTTAGAGTTAGGGACACTTGTCAACACTTGGGGTGGGGGGTAATGGTTCACCTTAGTTAGTGTGGGTGAGCAAAATCAATCTCTACCAGCAACATTACCGGATATTTATGTGACAGAGAAGAGATAGAGTTGGTTAAACCATCTCCAGTGCATATGTTAATGCCAATACCAAATTTGGTACAAAATATAGTAAAATGTTACATTTGGCACATTATTTTAGCATTGTACTCTAATGCAAAATTCTGTTTGATATGCTATTTTTAATTCTTTTAATTATTTAAAATTATAAAAGTTAACAAACATGACCAAACCAATGCATTCCATTGAATATTTTTATTTTTTTTTGAATTGTTTCAATCTCAATTTTCCCTACCAAATTTGTTAAATTTTTATTATTTTAAATTAAAAAATCAACAAATATGGCTACATTTATTGCTATGCCAAATTTGGCATATGCTATACAATATGCCAAATTTGGCACAGTTTTTAGCATATGCCAAATTTGGCACAGCTTTTAGCATTGCATTAGAGTATTTTTTTTTTTATTTTGTGCTAAAATATAACATTGGCACATTGATTTTGCATTGCATTGGAGATGCTCTTACTTGTTTATTTTTATTTTCAAATTCTTAATTTTTATACACCATTAGATTGAAATCCAAAGACTGAAATTGGCCCAGTATCCTTACCGTTAACAGCAACTTAGCCATACCCATGTTTTCTTTTAGGAAAAAAACACTACATAAGATTAAAAAACAGAGTCCTTCCATATACAAAATACAAAACGCTCACAAAATTACAAACCTTAACTGTTGTTTCTGCACCGCTCCTTGTGTCTTCATATTTCTCATTGTTGTCATCGCGTCGTCTTCAATCCACAACCCACTAAGCTAAAGTCATCTCACATTCTCTTCTCACATTCTTTTGTTAACTATCTTCTGCACTACATGTGTTCGTCTGATTTTGTGAAATCAGATAAATGGGCATGGAAGTTTTCAAAAGAAATCAGAGGACATTGACAGGCAAGTGTAGCTTGTATTAGTACCTCTGATTTCTTTCGAAAGACTTCCATGCCCAATTTTTCTCTAAATGTCTTTCTTCTTGGTTGGCACTGTTATTCTTGAATGGTTTTGCATGATATGTTTTTGTTGTCAAAGTTTATGGTGATTTTGATAATAGGTTCTACACTCTATGTTTGTTCAATGAAGCAAGTGTAGCTTGTATTATTACCTTTGATTTCTTCCGAAAGACTTCTATGCCCAATTTTTCTCTAAATGTCTTTCTTCTTGGCACATTTTTTCTTAAGTGGTTTTGCATGATATGTTTTTGTTGTCAAGGTTTATGGTGATTTTGGTAACAGGTTCTACACTCTATGTTTGTTCAATGACGCAAGTGTAGTTTGTATTATTACCTCTGATTTCTTTCGAATGACTTCGATGCCCAATTTTACTCTATGTTTGATCAATGATTTTGCAGTTTTAAGGATTTGCAGTGATAGATTATGTTTTTGTAATATTTTTCACTTTGATAGGTTTGCAGTGATAATTGATGTTTAAGGGTAATGGTTTTGGATTCTGTTTGTTGAAGTTGCAATTAACTAGAAGTAGATCCTTTGAACTTTTCCTCTCTTGTTCTTAACCGTTTGCTGATATTCTTATTCTTTAACTGTTACCTATTAACCAGGTGAATATCATTATAGCTTGTATTAGTGTTTTGTAGAAATTTCATATTTAATATAATGAAAAGGCATGGAAAGAAAAAGCAACAAGAGATCACAGAACAACAAGATTGCGGGCTGCCTGAGGTGGAAGTTATGGGTGGGTTGCGACCGGGAAAATTTAGAATTAAGCCATGGAAACCGCACGGAACTCGGGATGTTCTAAAGAATCATCTCCATATGGATAAGAAGGAACACATTTTGTTCAATGTACACAAGTCTATTCTTTATTTACAGTTCTTACATGTCGTGATTAATATAAGCCTAATACTGTAAGAATAGGTGTTCATGTAATTTTCTGTTTATATTTGTAATCATGATTATGTAAATGCAGCCTACAACTTCTAAAATAAGGGGATGCAGAAACCAGTCTTTTTGCAAATCACGGTATGATGAACTGCCCAATGCTGTAAAGTTGAAGGTTTCACAAGTTGGTTTCGGTGAATTTGTCAATGTTTTGGGGGATGAATTCTATGACAGAAAGAGAACAGTATTGAAGGCGTTATCAGACCGTTGGTGTGATATGACCCACACATTTCACTTCAATGAATTTGGGGAGTTGACGATGACCCCATCAGATTTTAGCTCAATTACAGGCTTACCGGTTTCTGGAAAGCCACTGGAGTACAACATGGATGCTCACAAGAAGAGAGATGAGCTGATCAGGTGGTTTGGAGAGCCTATGGTCGATATAGCCAAGAAGAGGGTTACTTTTCGAGAGCTTTATGAAGTTTATAAAGGATTCGGGGGGAACAAAATGCGGGCTGAAAATGTTGACAGATTAACTAGGGTATTCATACTTGTATTGCTTGGCAGCATTTGATTGTGCGACAAAGCTAGGGTAGTATACCTGTATTACATGCCAAACTTTAAAGACTTGTCCTCCATTGCTTTGTACAATTGGGGTGGGGCTGGCCTTTCTTGTTTGTACAAAAACATGGATGCTTTGGTTCGAGGGAATCAGAGCACTGGTGGTTATTTGAGGGTTTGGGAGGTAATGATTGGTAATTATAATTTAAGATTAACAGGTAAAAATGTTTGTTTATGGTATTTTAACGGTAAACATATTGTTTTCTGGTGGCTGTTACACAAGTGTGGGCTTACGAGTACATAAAACCTATTGCAAAATGTGTGAACCGCTTGGGAAATGGAAGGATTTATCCTACAGCAATGGCATGGGGTACATTAAGGAAGCTAAAAAGGAAGTATGTAAGCAATGTTTTAAACATTAATGGGATTCTCCCTACCTTTTAGTTTCATATTTACCAAAGAGCTCCTAGTTTGCTTCCAGATATATCTCCATAATTTTGATTCCCTTCAAGTAAACATGCACCCGTGGGGAAAGTTTAAGGACCTACTGTCGACTTATGTACAGTAATCTTCTCAGTCCACAAAGAGTAGGATTCTTTTAGATGGGCCATACGGGTACGCATGGTATCTGGGGGAACGTGTGACTGTTTAGAGCTTGGGATTAAGTTCACCACGTGTTTCTAAAGTCCCACTAGCATCCATGCTTGGGGACTATCCGATTAAAAAGGATGAGGCAATGCTGGGGTTGAGGGGATTTGATGCAAACAATTTCTTTGAGACTGATGGTGGTCTAAAAAGGTACAAGGAGTACGTAAGGCAACACGTAAAATTCACAAGTTACCCTGCTGAAGAGGTAAGTTTATCCGAATTTATTGAATAATCCTTTTTCGGACCGTAAGTACCATGGGATAAATACTAGTAATGGACTTGGTTGTTATAAACATTGAAACTATTCTTATTTTGTTCGATTTAAATCACGTAGGATGAACTTTACCCTAATTCCATCGGCCAAGTCGAGTTTCCACCTTGGTTACTCCCCATCATGACACGCAAGGAGAACAGATTCACATGCCAACTACTGCCGATACCCAAGGACTGTCCCTACATGCCGGTGCTTGAACACATAAAATTTGTGAGTTGTTTAGTTGCTCTTTTGCATTGGAAATTATATATGGACATTTGTTTTAGATAGTTTAGTACATAACATAGCTTTTTTTCTCATATGTTCCCGTTGCCGAAGTGAAAGAGCTCCTGTCTATGATTTATGGGATGACCCAACTTATCATGTAGGCCCAGGTTGATAAGCTCCAAACCACTTCTGCTCTAGTAGGGTGATTTGTATTTGTAAGTTATTTATAATTACCAATGTTGTTTACAATCTATATATTGGTCTTGTTTTCCTGCTATGTATTTTGGTCAATGATTGCAGAAACCTGATATGGTGACTTCTAAGACACCCATGGACGAATCGTTTGATTCATCATGGAAACCGAAACAATACGATGCAGTTAGTGAGGGTAGTAGTTCTAATGATAGTCTGGATGGTTTTATTGTAAGTGAGGATGGTGAGCCTATAGAGAGTGAGGAGGCACGTCACCAATCAGGTGACTCAGGTTCCCCAGAAATGATTTTTAAGGAACCCAGCAACAAAACAGACTCATGTGCGTTTGATTATCCAAATAATTGGGCACCATGTAATGTTGGTTTGTTTTATGATAATAGGTCATTATGAGTTACTCGGTTGTTTTAATAACACTGGCCATACATCTTAAAAATAATTATGTAGGCCCTAATTCTATTGAGGAGGACGAAGACATTGCCTGTGAGTTAGAAAGGAACCTTGAACAACTCAGTGATACCCATATGATTGATTTAGAACCTCTACAAAGTGGTCCTTCCAACAAGAAGGTCAAGCGAGCCCAAATACCAAAAAAGAGGAAAGAAAAAATACTGACTGCTGCATCCGACGAGAACCAACTTGAAGCTCCCAATCCAAAGAAGAAAAAAGGGAATCTAGACAGTGAAGTAGCCAAGGAGAACCTAAGCAAGTTCCGAAACGATCAAAGAGAAAAGGCAATGTAGACAATGATCCACTCAACAAGAACCTAAAGAAGGCTCCCAAACCGAATAAGAGAAAAGGCAATCTAGACTGTGACGCACCCAACGAAAACCTAAAGCGGTCTCCAAAATCGAAGAAAAGAAAGGACAGTGTGCAAGGTGCTGATCCAAAAGAGAAGGTTAGGAAACCAGATAAAGGAACCACAAAGGTAGTCACCCCAAGGAAGTCATCTAGACTAGCATCAAATTAATCAGTGTTGTCTGATCACATACTTATCTACCTAATATTATAGTTAGGAAAACTTTCTGTGATAAGAGACTTAGTATCTATGTCACATATTGTGTAATGATGATCAGTATATTATATAAGTATAGTATAACTCTATCAACCTACAATTTTAAACTTTATGTGATCAGAATCTTAGTATGAAAACTTTCTGTGATCAAAAAGTTAGTATCTTTGCACGCATTATTATTTTGTAGTCACATATCGGGTAATGATGATCAGTATATTTTTTAAGTATTAATCAACCCAAAAATGATAAACTTTATAAGATCAGAATTTTATTATGACAACTTTCGGTGATCAAAAAGGTAATATCCATAAGCGTATTATTATTTTGATAGTCACATATTTAATGATGCGATCACAAAGTTTTAGTATCTTTGCGTGCATTATTATTTTGATAGTCAAATATTTTGTAATGATGGTTAGTATATTATTTGAGTTTACTATATCAACCTTTAATTATAAACTTTATATGATCAGAATCTTATTCTGAATAAAAAAATATATATTATTTTGTACCAATTGATACTGATTAGGGATCTCATAACTTCAAACTCTTCATATTCAACTTTTTATAAATTTTCCTTTCTATTGGTCGTTTCAGTTAACATAGGTTGGTCGGAATTTAAAACATACCCATGTGTAATGCATGCACAACCTGATCGGAATTTACTAATTGATACTGATTAGGGATAGGGATCTCTTAATTTCAAACTTTTCATATTCAACTTTTTAAATTGTTTCTTTTCTATGGTCGTTTCAGTTGAAATGGGTTGGTTAGAATTTAAAACATAGCCATGTGTCATGCTTACACAACCGTTATATTTATTATTAAAACAATTTTCAATGTAAAGCCGAAATATTATTTTATATAAAACAATTTTCAATGCAAAGCCGAAATATTATATTTTTTTTACTCATTTCAACTTCAAAAGACATGAAGCCTCTCTCTGTCTTCGATTCACAAATTGAATCCCTAAATACAACTCTTTTGATCACGTCACTATTGTTCCTACCACCAATATAATAAGAAAGCATGGAAAGAAAAAAGGTCAACAGATCACAAAATAGCAGGATGTCGAGCTGCTTGAGGCGGAAGTTCTAGATGGGTTACGGCCGGCAAATTACGGAATCAAGGCATAGAAACCTCTTAGAACTCGGGATGTTAAAAAGAATCATCTCCATATGGATACGAACAATTTCTTAGAGATGGCTGAGTAGGTAAGTTTATCCGATTTCGTTGAATAATCCTTTTCCGACTGGAAGTACCATGGTATAAATACTAGTAATGGACTTGGTTTTCACAAACATTGAAATTGTTCCTATTTTGTTGTATTTAAATCTGAGTAGGGTGAACTAAACCGTAATTCCATCGGCCATGTCGAGGTACCACCTTGGGAACTCCCCATCATGTGTCGCAGTGGGTTCAAATGCACATTGCAACTACTGCAGATACCCAAGGACAGTCCCTACCCATTGGGTGCCTGAACAAATAAAATTCGTGAGTTGTTGAGTCGCTCTTTTTCTTATGAAATTATATTTGGACATTTGTTTTAAGTAGTTTAGTATGTAACGTAGCTTTTTGTCATACAGGTTCCTGTTGAACAAGCGAAAGAGCTCCTGGAGATGATTTCTGGGTTGACCCAAGCTATCATGGAGAACTAGATTGATATTCTCTAAACCACTATTGCTCTGGTTGGGTGACTTGTATTTGTAAGTTATTTATAATTGCCAGTATTGTTTACGACATGAATTGATCATGTTTACCTATTATGTATTTTGGTTTGTTTGTAGAAAACCGATGTAGAGACTTCGAAGACACCCTTGGACAAATTTTATGATTCGTCATCGAAGTCTGAACAAAATGATACAGTTACTAAGGGAATTAGTTCTCATGATAGTCAGGATGGTGGGCTTGTAAGTGAGGATGGTGAGCCTGCGGAGAGTGAGGAGCCTGCAAAATTGCAGTGCTAAATGCATGAAAACCATTTTTGTAACGGATTCAATTAGAACCCATAATTCATAGCTTCTCTTATGGATAGATTGGAAAAATTGTTTTCTGAGGTGGCTTGTTTTTTCAGTGTTGTTTTGTTATATTATTGTGTTGCATTTTTTTTTCTTTGTTCTTGTTGTGTCTCGCCTCTTTCCTCTCAGTGGTTGGTTGGTTTGTTATGTTCTCCTGTTCTGGCCTTTGGGGTAGGTTGTAACAAGACATTTAAAAAAAATTCATAGGTTCTGTGATTGCATATATTTTTTTGAAAAGGCAGTTTATCGAACAAAAGGCACAGGCCAAATACAACAGCACAGGACAAACACAGCCACGCACACCAACAAAACCAAACAGCACCAAGCACAGACCGCCCAGAAACAGCCCCTAGAAACCAAACGCAAAAACAGAAACAAGCCACCAAACCACACTAAAAACCAACAAAAACAAACACAAATTATATAGAGAATTAATAATATGAAGATTTGTATTCATAAATGCATAGCACCCTTTTCTGTAAAAAACAAAAAAATTCGGTAAGAATTATTAAATCTTTGTCAAATATTTGATCTTTTTAAATTTGTTTTCATCAAAGTCTTTAATAATATCACAAACCAATTTTTTTTGGATGAAATTACAGAGTTCCATTGAAGACATGTTAAAAAAGTTGAGTAATATATGTCATTGTTCTGGTCAATAGTATAATAATATCTTCATTAACTTCATTGGGCTGTTCAGTCTTCTTGGTAACGTAATCTAATAACTTATGTGCATACTCCATTTCTCTTTGAATAAAATATCATCTATGATTATGGTAACCTTATGAGTATTGAAATTAGATCTATTTCAATAGTTAACATGATCAAAATGGCAGGGGAAAATTATGAAAAAGAAAGCTACATAGCACAATGTTGGTGGGTTACGACCAACACGTTAGTGGAACAGGTTATATGCTTCAGTTAAATATGGTTTGTGGTCACCATTTTATTCTTTTATTCAATGTATAAATTAACATTCAATGTATGTAATGAAAAGTAGTTAAACCATAAATTACTCAACAATCACCATCTAGAAATACTCACAAATTATTAACTTCATGAAATAATCCTCTCATATATAAATATGAGTCTACTATACTATACATTTCAATTAGACAAAACCTAGAAAGGATGGATTCTGGTGACAAAGACCCCATGTTGTTGAAGAAGGATCAGATCACTATTGTGGAGAAGTCGTTGGAGGACGAGCGACGTCGTTGCAGGAATCTACAACGTCAATGGGTGGTCGAAAACGCTAGATTACATGATTGAGAGACGCGTATCTTGCAACTCAAATGGAAGTCGCATGTCTTGCGGATCAGATCTACTCTTTCATAGATCACGTAAACCCTTTACACAGACGTCTCGAAGGCCTTGATCGGAGCCAGAAAAGAGAATGAGATTGTTGTTTGTTTTTTCATTTCCATTATGCTATATGTGTCCTAATTATTGATGTAGTGTTCTCATGTTTGTTGAAATCTTTAATTAATGGAATTTGTTTTTCTTTTTTTATGCTTTATGTGATCGATAACCAATCTCATTTTTATATACTCAATTACTAGATTAAATTTTTTTTTTTTCATGAACCTGTTTAATAATATCACAAACCCATTTTTTTGATGAAATTACAAAGTTCCATTGAAGACATGTTAAAAAGGCGATTAAATTAAATTACTGAAAATAAAACAATGTGAACCTTTAGAAAGTAATTCAGGCACTTGGGCTGTTAAATGCTATAATACAAGTCACACATATATGCAATTGATTGGCTGTTCAATTGATTAATGTATGTCATTGGTCTGGTCAATAGGATAATAATTGGTCTTCTTGGTAACGTCATCTAAAAACTTCTGTTCATACTCCATTTCTTTTTGAATAAAAAATATCATCTACGATTACAGTAACCTTATGAGTGATCATCACATTTAGGAAATTAGGTCCAATTCAGTTGTTAAAACACAATCAAATGGCGGGAAAAATTTTACGAAAAGAAGAGATTGATTTATTATTATAATGAATGCAAAGTGATATATGTGATCATAATTTATAGTTGGTATGTACGTAATTTAATATCTAACAACACGTTGATTATTGACATGAAAAAATGAGTTAACTTTTATCATTAAAGAAAATGAGCGTCATTAAGGTGCATGCAACTACTTTAGCCGATATTGCGAAGTTCAAAAAATGATAATTAATAGCATCGAGAAAATCAACCGTCAAATATTGATGCTTGTCATTGGGCTGTTAAATGCTATAATACAAGTCATGCATAGATGCAACTGGTTGGTTGTTTAATTGACTAATGTATGTCTTTGTTCTAGTCAATAGTATAATAATAACTGCATGCATGTTATTGGGCTGTTCTGTTCATTCTTCTTGGTAATGTCATATAATAACTTCTGTGCATACTCCAATTCTCTTTGAATAAAATATCATCTTTGATTATGGTAACCTTTTGAGTGATCATCTCGTTTGGGAAATTATGTTCAATTTAGGTAGTTAAAACATAATAAAAAATAGCAGGAAAAATTTTATGAAAAAGAAGAGGTTTATTTATTATTATAATGAACGCAAAATTATATATGTGATCATAATTTATAATTGGTAAATGCGTAATTTAATAACTGACCATGCGTTGATTATTGACATGAGAAAACAAGTTAACTTTTGTCATTAAGAAAATGAGCATCATTAAGGTGCATGCAGGTACCCTAGCCGATATTGTGAAGTTCAAAAATCGATAATTAATCGCGTCGAGAATATCAACCGTCAAATATTGATGCTAGTCATTGGGCCGTTTGATACACGTTGCTAGGGGGTACTTCACAATTGATTATTGAACGTAAAATTATATATGTGATCCTTATTTACAGTAGGTAATTTGATAATTTAATATCTAAACACATGTTGATTATTGACATAAAAAAAATGTGTTAACTTTTGTCATTAAAGAAAATGAGCATGGTGCATGCAGCTACCCTAGCCGATATTGCGAAGTTCAAAATTCGATAATATCAACCGTCAAATATTGAAGATTGTCATTGGGCTGTTCAATGCACATTTTTAGGGGTGACGTTAAGTACTTCTTCGATTCCTAAACCCTAAATATTTAATTAATGAATAGATTAGCAGTTGCTATTAATATTCGAATATATAAGGAGTGTTAAACTGTTAAATCCACTTAGGGTTTGTACATAATTAAGTTCCTCTCTGAAAATATAGAAAATAGACTTACAATGGTTCCATCAGCCATGAGATTGATGATTTATTGTCGGAAATGAAAAGAATTGTTGAGGATGCACTAGCCAAAGAGCTCATATGTTGCATGAAGCTGGAAGTGGATTGGAAGGATGAGAACAAGAAGGTCGTAGATGTTGATATCCATATGATGAAGCTAGAGATGGAGGTGGGAGCTAAAATCAATGAAGTCAGCAGGTTAATAGAGGAATGCGGCCGTCTGCTACTACTTATTGAACGACGTTTCGGTTTAGTAGTGTAATCTAGGATTTCTTTTTGTAATCTTTGTTTTAATGTTGTTTTTTATCTTATCTTTCGTTCAGAACAGTTGTGTGTTTGAAAACATCTTTTACATGTTTTGTATTTTGTATTCACACCTGTTATGATATGGTTGAAATTAGCACAGTTAAGTCTCTTGGGTTGCTGGTGTTGTTTTTGTTGTGTTTGCTCTGGTTTTTAAAAGCTGGTGGTCTCTTGCGAGTTCGCAACAGATGTATCATAAATAAAATACAACACATGCAAGTCATGCATTTAGGGACACATGCATAACCCTCAACATTGGGTATTGCCACTATAACTTGAATACTTACAAGTGTGGTCAATAATCTTTTCATATCCTATTTTTGGGTTTGTTTGTTGCTTGTTTTGGTCTCTTGAGTAGGATGTGCATCTGTGTTGTTTGTTTCATGGGCTATGTTTTGCTTCTTGAAATAATTTTGCAGTTCAAAAAGAATTAAAAAAAAAAAGCTCGTAATTAAGATGTCATTGGTATGGTCAATAGTGTCATGCATGTTATTGGGCTGTTCTGTCTTCTTGGTAACGTCATCTAATAACTTCTGTTCTTACTCCATTTCTGTTTGAATAAAAAATATAATATACGATTACAGTAACCTTATGAGTGATTATCACGTTTGGGAAATTACGTTTCAGTAGTTAAAACACAATCAAATGGCAGGGAAAATTTTAAGAAAAAGAAGAGGTTGATTTATTATTATAATGAACGCAAAGTTATATATGTGATCATAATTTATAGTTGGTAAATGCGTAATTTAATATCTAACCACGTGTTGATTATTGATATGAAAAAACGAGTAAACTTTTGTCATTAAAGAAAATGAGCGTCATTAAGGTGCATTACCCTAGCCGATATCGCAAAATTCAAAAATCGATAATTAATCACGTCGGGAATATCAACCGTCAAATATTGATGCTTCTTATTGGACTGTTCAATGCTATGATACAAGTCATACATAGATGCAACTGGTTAGCTATTCAATTGACTAATGTATGTTATTGGTCTGGTCAATAGTATAATAATAACTGGATGGATGTTATTGGGTTGTTCTGTCTTCTTGTTGTGTTTGCTCTGGTTTTTGTCAGGTAGTGGTCTCTTGCGAGTTCGCAACAGATGTATCAAAATGAAATACAAAATATACGAGTCATGCATGTGGGGACACATGCATGACCCTCAACATTGGGTATTGCCACTTAACTTGAATACTTACAATTGTGGTCAGTAATCTTTTCGTATCCTAGTTTTTGGTTTTGTTTGTTGCTTATTTTGGTCGCTTGTGTGGGCTGTGCATCTGTGTTGTTCGTTTTCTTGCTGTGCCTCTGTGACTTTATGTTGTTTGTTTTGCTGGGCTCTGTTTTGCATCTTGAAATAAACTTGCAGTTCTAAAAAAATAAAAAGCTCGTAGTGCATGGACACTTCCTAATTAAGTCTTCAAATCCATTAAACCAAAATCTATAACACTTGTAATTCTTCAAACCAATGACCCATAAATTGAGTTGGGTTCAAAACTTAAAGATTTTATTGGGATATGACCTTTTGTTTTGTTATGTTATGAAGTTTTTTTATGTTATAAAAATCGTTGGTGCAATGCATACACAGTAACTTATAAATCGAGTTGGGTCCAAAAAATTTGCTTGTTGAATATGGGAATACGGCAAAAATATATAAAATATGCACATTTCCACTACAACTATTTAAAGTCAAATTTGTATTCATTTTCTGTCCAAACTCCATATCTAACAAAATAAAACGTTAATGCACAATGCATGGTCATCTTGCTTATAATGTCAGTGGTAAGTTATGTGAGAAAGACATTTTGATTGAAAAATCTAAAAGCTAGCATTTTACCTACCAACCATACATTCACGATCGCAATCATCCGCTGCGACGTTGAGGTGTCAAACCAAATTGATGACCTTTTGTATAATTTGCAACCATATTTTCTTTTATCCCCTTTGCCTTGTCATCACGTCTCGAGCCTTTTGGCTCGCCCGCATGAAAAGCTGGGGTTTTTGGTGGGACTGCAAAGAAGCTTTCTTGTTCTGGTAATGAAATTACTTTTAGATTTGGGAGTAGCGTGTTTGTGTGATGCTTTGCAAGATCCAGAGCAATTTTTAACCTATAATACTCAAAGTTGTATTGCATTATATTCAAAGAGTTAGAGTTGAACATTTACAGGACATAACCAAAAAAAATAAACGATGGACAATTCATATACATTAGTCTGATTGAACCACCTCTCTGAACCCTGCTTACAATTTGCTATCAAAAATAGACCACAATCAAAAAGATTAGGCTGTATTGGACATTGGGTGAAGGCATTGACCGTAAAGGATTTGAAGTTCATGTTTAAATTGCGAGATTCCAAAAACCACTAGTCCAGAAACGCAAGCTACATATCACATCATTTTTACATTAAAAAAAATGAATTCCTACAGAAATGAATAAGTATTTAAGGATACTAACAACTTTTTTCGCTAACTCAAGTCTTTGTATGTTTTTCTCATCCACGGGTAAGCTATCCCATACTTCAGCAATTTTGTCTGAAACATTTATCACCAATAAGAACCAGTGCTGATTGCTGTCGTTCATGGGAATAAAAATCTTGTCACAAAGCTGTTCATATCCATCTAAGCTATCCCTTACTTCAGCAATTTTGTCTCAAACATTTATCACCAATAAGAACCAGTGCTGATTGTTGTCGTTCATGGGAATAAAAATCTTGTCATAAAGCTGCTCATATCCATCATAAAACTGAAGAAAGCTGACGCATTCCAACAACCTTAAATCTTTCAGCCAAGTAGTGTAGTCCGTTGTTGCATAAACCTGCTCATGAATGGGCGGTAAGAACCTTAACATATATATGTAGCAATGCAATTCAATGCGGCAATGAAGTCCACGTATCTGTTCAAACAAATAATTTTTAAAAAGAAGTAAGGTTTAATGGGCTAACCGAAAAGTATGTCGACAGATACCACACATTTTTTGAGGTGTCACGGGATAGATTGTACAAGGCCATGTTAATGAGCTGCACGGTTGATAAATTATCAACAATTGATTACATTGGATTTATAGGGATAAATATGTAAGAAAAAATTAATGTAGCGTGACTCACTGTATCATTGAACCACTTTTTGGGCAAAAGATTTTCCTGAACATTTTTCCAACATAGGTAAGAATACTCATTCTCAATGACAGCTTCACTGAATGAAAATAGTTAATTGAAATCAGCCAATATTTTATGCAATTATTTAAAGAATATAGTGACCACACATTACTAAAAATGGAACAAATATAAAACACTGGCCACAGTAATTTATTAAAGACAAACGTGATGAACATTCAAAAACAATGAAGTGAAATCGGTGTTACCTTTGCTTCTCTTTTGTTAGGTGATCGAACAGAACGTTCAATAAATGAATGTCATCATCCGAAAATGATGAGAGATGATTGTTTAAAGGAAATAATAATCGTCTCCTCGTCCTTTTAAAATCTAGTTTCAAATGGATTTCAACCTTAGATTTATCGACTGAGACTTTTTTCTTTTCAGCACTACATTGCAGCCGTGTCTTTTGTCTAGTTAAGTACAGGCTATGTGATAAAGACTCTGTACTCGAACTAATGACAATCGTCTCCTAAATGGGTATACAAAGAATCAAAGATTTTGTCATTGATATATTCCAAAAGGATGTTCCCAAATTGAAACAAGAGAGAGAGAGAGAGAGAGTGTGTGTGTGTGTGTGTGTGTGTGTATGTTGGGGGGTGGGGGGTTGGGTGTTGGTAAAAAAAAAAAACATAGAGAATTAAATTGAAAACGACAAACCATACTTTTTCATAGGAAGCAACGTGGTCAGCTTTATTGGATTGTTTTGTAATCAATTTCAACGTATCAACCTTAAACCTCTCTAACATTGGTGCGACTGCCTTTTCCACCAAATCTTGTATCTCGACAGGTTTTTGGATGGAGGAAAGATGTTCGACTGATTATTCAATAGAAGCAACTTTTACTTTAAGATTTTCTACTTCGTGTTCAACACCCTGGTGCTTTACAGCCCAATATGGTTCTTCCACCTCTATTGTGGAGCTGTAAAAAAACTTATCTTTGGCCACCAACTTATGAAGTGCTGCAGCCTTGTTTTCGCTCCAAGCAACCAAAGGTACTTGGACCTTATTTACAAACACTTGTTTTTGTGAAATACATCCTTAATAGAAGATCTGAAAAAACGAAATGCAACCTTGAAAACTTCTTGAAACTCATTCCTTTAACTTTCTAACACCATCCATTAGATACAAAAAACAATATGTTGCCCACTTCTTATGCCTTATTAGTCTAGGATCATTTAGTTGTGTAAGCAATGCTTCATTGATTTTTGATGATTCCGGAGGGCATAACAAGGTGGAGGTCGTAAACAAAACGAAGGAAATCAGAAAACATCATCCGCATCTTTCATATTCTTTAGTTTCTTCATCAAGCGTGACAAAGTAATCGCGTTCTTACTTTTTTTAAGCAGAAAGTTCTTCATCCTAATGCATGTTTCGTCAAACTCACCCATGTCACACTCAACATCCTCAGTGCCATTAGGCAACCCCATCACTTTTTCAAAGTCGGACTCCGTCATTGGAATCGACTTTCCATGTAGCATAATTTCCTCTTTCTCCGGTGCAATGGATTTTAGCAACATCTTACATAAAGGGAGGTGGAATATAAGGTTGTTCATGTTCAACAGAACCCTAAATCTCATATCTTCAATGCATTCTCGCTATTTTATAGTCAAGCCTCTTACAATTTGGATGAAATTTTTCGGGCTGCAAATATTATGCAATTCAGTTTCAGTATTTTCAATGGAGGACATTCTTATAGGGGTTCAAAAGTGTGAAGCTTTTTCGGTTTTGAGAGTGGGGATGAAGAGATGAACAGTTGAACAAATGAGCAAATGAACATATGAAAAGTTGAAGAGATGAATTATATCATTAATTAGCAGTCATGCATGGGTGGACGGCTGTTTATTTTATTAAGATTAGCAAATTGGGTGAGAAACCTACTGATATCTCTTACGTTATTTCGTGCCTTGTTTGGAAGCTATTAATCATAACATACATGTTACTCTATGCAAAATCTCAGTAGACAAATATAAGATATAATGAAGACTATTTAGTGGTGATCTAACTTCCAATTTCGAATATTATTGAAAACTGTGGATTTTGATAGTATTCATGTATCATAAAGACGAATGTGGTGTGTACGTACGACTATAAATATATATACGATTATTATAGCCAGAGAGTGATCACTCTCTGATTATATCAGCTAAGCGAAACATTCCACGTAAAAATTTCAAAAAATAAAATGAAACTAATGTATGTTTGTTGGAATTACAGTATTTTGATCACTCTATTGATTTGTAACCTTATTGTGATCGTATATACATAATAGTAATTGATTATAAATAATTGTGTTTACTTGGATTTGTAACCTTATTGTTTATTTTACAGAGACCAAATCATACACAACTTTTGCATTGTGAACAGTAAAGGGTGTGTACATATGAAAATAATAAGATAATTTGATCACTCTATTGATTTGTAACCGTACTGTGATTGCGTATAAATAATAGTGATAGATTATAAATAATTTGTTCACTTGGATTTGTAACATTATTAATTATTTTACATAGACCAAATCATAACACAACTTTTGAATTGTGAATAGTAAAGGGTGTGTACATATGAAAATAATAAGATTATTTGATCACTTTATTCTTTAAGTGTATTTAAGTTTATTAGCTAATCCAAATATTGTTTACAGGTTCGATAGAATAAACGTAGGATTCGTTTTGAATTGTGAACAGTAAATGGTGTGTACATATGTAAATAATACGATTATGTGATCTCTCTATTCATTAAGTGAATTTAAATTTATTAGCCATTCCAAATATTGTTTACTGGTTCGATAGAATAACCACATGATTCGTAAATATTAGGCATGCACGCAAGGTCCTTAATAAATTCAACATGCATGTATGAGAGGTTTTGCCCATAAGGCTATGTTTAATTTTGATATTCAAAACAACATTCATTGTTTTTTAAATTTGAAATCCAATGAATGCATTTCAAATTTAAAAAGAAAGGATTTATTGCCTTGGGAAACAGAAAGATGTATCATTAATTTGAATTGGAGAGATCAAATGGTGACCGGCTCCATGGGTTTAAAGGTGGATAGCAGGTTAACTAACAGGTCATGTGCCAAGTATGTGTTTTTTAAAATTGTATGCTATCATGTTGAACCGAAGGGCAGCCCTAAAATTAAATGGTTTTATTAATTTTTTTGATTTATTTCCAGGACTACCCTTTTACTTATTTTTCAAACTTAATACACCCCATATCCTTTTAAAAAAAAATTAAAAATAAAATTACACTTCATCTCTAATCTTTATATACAATGTTCTCACATCCATTCGCATGACTTGTTTTTTCTTCTTATTTCATGGTAAAATCATCCTTATTAGATGTGATTGGTGTTGGGATTTACGCCATAAAGCTTGTAATATGTAAATGTTATAAATTCAATAATAAAAGAAGTAGTTATTTCATTCAAATATATTAATTCATACGCTTATATTATATATGTAAACATTCAAGATTGTTAGATGTAATCTCAAACTGAGTGTATGAATGTCATATACAGAGGAATTCAGCTTGAGACATGCAATCTAAATAGTCTGTAAAAAGCAAATAAAGCTGGGTACTTTATTTGTGGTTAATCTACAGGTGCGGTCCATTCCGTATTGTACGATAATCTTACCCTAGACTACTCATATAGTTTTATGAGAATGGAGGCACCTTATATGATGTGATCATATAGGACTAGGCCACGATCTATATGAATCTGTCACTAATTTTCGTTAGTTGAAAAGATTCATATATATCGACTAATGATGGATATATATGGGTGATCTAAATCATAAGTGTCTTACTGACTCCTTTAGGTTAGATCATGGTTTTTGATTTACCATGGGTGAGATCGGAATATCATTCTCGGTCAATAACTCTGTATCTTAAAATCATTGTTTGGATTGTGGCGGGGAAGGTATGCACACAATAGTAGAATCCACTCCTTCTTGCAAGAAGTAGATAAGTAGTTCCCTTAAAGGTTGATTCGGGGCTTGAACGATTAAGAGCGCTCTCCTTCTTCTGTAAGGGAATGAAGGATATAATCATTCAAGAGAGTCAATGGTACTGAAAGGAAAAGATATAATTAGAAAGGTATAACGGACTTTATGACCTAGCTCCAATTATGAACTACTTGTGGAGGATCATGTCATATGTAATAGTTGTATCAATGGACACTAATAAAATTGGTTGTATAAAACATCTACAGTTACGAGAGTATAACCTTGGGTTTTTAGTGGAATAACTCAAAAGTTAACAATTATGAAATATTAATTAAAGAGTTTAATTATTTTTTTCTAAGAATTATTGGAGCTCAAAACTGTGAGTCCATTAGGTCCTCTTGCTAGCCCTATACGATTGATAGTAACAAAGACTCACAGAGAATTGGATGGTCCAATTAATTATGTTACAAATGTAACATAAATGTATTTTTATAATTAATTAAATAATGTGATTATTTAATTAATATATTATTTAATTGTAGAATTAAATATAATTAAATAATATGATTATTTAATTGACATATTAATAATTAAGAATTATTAAATTGTCATATGGAGGTTTCAGTTTCTAATTTTGACAAGAGCAATAAAATAATAAGTGATTATTTTTATTTATTCTAAATAGGTTAGAGGTTCAAACCCTAGTAAAAGTAATAATTAAAAAAGGATTTAGAATCTTACTTTTGTTAGGATTATGCTCAATAGCAAGAGTGTAATGTTGTAATTGACAATCTTTTTCATATTAATAAGTGATTTCTTGTTTAACAAATCGTATAGCATTTATAGTTAAATATTATAATTGTCAAAGTAAATAATCATAAGGTCTAAAGACTATGGGAAAAGAAGAATTGTTCGTACATCTGGATATGTATGTGGTAGACACAATTCTTTAGTTAGTCTTGAATATTGTTCACAACTTAAGTTAAAGGTTGGGCACCTTTATCTTGTTAAAGTTGTAGAATTCTTTTGCTAGCATTTGAGTGGGATCAAATGAGATATGATGAGTCTAAAATCATCGGAGTGTCTTCGAGCAAAAGGATCTAGTGCACTGGGTGCATTGAACTGGATCACAATGAAAAGCTTTATCTAGAACCGTCAATAGATAATAGTCTTTTCATTATCAGGACAATCGGAGAGTCTATCTTAATCCTGAGATAAATGATGGACTTATGGTTGCAAGTGATATCATTTGAGTTATCAATGAGTACGATTATATCGCATAGTCTATCCTCGATAGTTTGGTGATATTCATTTGTTAATCGATAGAGGACTTCATTTATAGATATGGACATCGTGGCTCCATTTAATTAAATGAGAGTATAATATCATCATATGGATGTTTTGAGGTAATTGGATATTAAATCTCAACGTTGAGTTTTCGATAGTGTCTATTGAAAACATGGTTTCTGGACAAGTCAAAATATCCAAGTTCAAAACGTGGTCATATGAGTAAATATGGTAACTTGGAGAGTTATAGGCGGTCTATGAACTCTTGGCGATTACTGATATTAATCACGAGGATACACTATCTCCAATATGATTGTCTAGGGTATGAATGAGGAGCATCTTCCTTTTCTATCTTTATTTAAGAGTTCAGTTTTAGCTCTTTAGTGGAATGAGTTAAAATTAATGGATCGGACCTAAGTGAATCATTTGTTGATTGTGATTAGGTTATGTCTATTGAGGCTTAAATTTAGATGGCCCGCCAAGATCCCCAATCCACACGGACTTGCATGGATCACTTGATATATTCTACCGGACCAATTTAAGGGTCCATCTAGAATTGCATTTAATATATTAAGAATATAATTTGCACATTATTTAAGTAATGGGCTGCTCAATTATATTAATATATTAATAAAAGACATGTGGGCTTGTTTCTTTTAGTAAGAATGGGTCTGGTTCACATGTGGGCTTTTTTATTTAAAGTCCAATGGATTAAATGAAATAGGAAAATAATATTAGGCCCATCTTATATATAAGTGGGGCGGCTAGGTTAAGGTTTTGACCTAAAAATATTATTTTGTTTCATTTGTTTTAATTAAATAAGAATTAATTGATTTATTGATTAATTGTTTAATTAAAGAAACAAATCTTTCCTAAAAGTAAAAGACTTGTTTGATAAGTAAATAAATAAATTAGTATTATTTATTTAATCAAATAAGGAGTCTTTTTTTTTTATTTAGTCAAATAAAAGAATAAAAATAAAAGAGTTGGATTAGGGTTTGAAGTCTATAAAGTTAAAAAGAATTAGGGTTGAATTTTAGTCACCCTATATAAGTGACATGATGAAATTCGGCCAACCCTAATTAGATACACATAGAATTCGGCAACCCTAAAGGAAAAAGAAGAAAAATTTGGCCAACCTATATATATGTTCTTATAGGGTTCGGCCACATCAATTAATTGGTGCTTGAGTTTTTATTTTCTTTTTTCTTCTTCTTAATTCTAAGAGAGTTTTTATTCTAGAGAGACAAAAAGGAGTGAAAAATTATTCTTTGATAGTATACAATTGCTTAAACATCAATAAGCTTGTGTATACGATATCGATCTAGGTTCACGCGAGTTTCGATCATAAGATTGTGAACTCAAAAGTGACCGGAATAATTTTGACATTCTTTTGATTGTTTTGTGACTAACAAAGAAAAGAAAGTATTTGTTTGGTCCATTCACAGGTTTGCAATTCAAAGGAAAGGGAGACCACGCTCCTAGGTGATCCACGTTCGTGCTCGGATTGAAGGTCTTGCGGATTACCATCGACGTAAGTCAATCGGATCACGCGACAAAAGGTAATTTACTTTTGTTAACATATATGCATGTTTATTGATTAAAAGGGTTTAAGGTTCATAAAGGAAAAATTTTAAAAGTCACTAAATCGTCTTTAGTATCGCTTCAGCTGCGTGTAACACTTTTATTTATTTTTTTTTCCCTATAATTGGTATCAGAGCCTAGGTTGAACCCTTTTAATTAATTAACGTTTATATACGTGGATCTATTTCTTTTTATTGTGATTATGCATGTTTAGAAAGAGATGGCACTCTAGGTATTCAAATATATAATTACATGTGATGTATGGATTTATATATATATTTTATGTGGTTTGTTATTGCTCGATTTTGGCCCTAGATTTTCAATGTAATTTTTGTTTCGGAGTTGTAACAAGAAGGGTGGTCTATTATCGCCATAATTCCTTCTTGGTAGATTGCTAGGTTTTATTTTTTTTTATATATATGTGCAGTATTTTTTTAGGGTTACTGCAGTTTTTTTTATTTATTTTTAGTATGTGCAGTTTTTGGTTTGTAAAAATACTGCAGTGAATAAAAAAAAAAAAAAAAATTAATACTGCAGTATTTATTATATATATACTGCCGTAATATATTTAGGTCTTGGAGATTCGAAGACACGAAGCAAAACGAAGCAACCGGAACCAAGTACGAGCACCGTGCGCACCCTAGGAGTGGATTGGGCTGCGCATGACAAGCCCAAACTTTGGTGGGCTGCGCATGGCAGCCTTGTGTGGCCTTATGGGCTGCGCAAGGCAGCCCCTTTGTGGGGTTGTGGGCTGCGCACGCCCATGGGAGAAGGCCGAAGGATGAGCGTATGGTTGATGGGCCACCTGAAGATCTTGTATTCCTGACAAATTGTAATTTACTTGTTTTTCTAGGATGGGCCAAAATTGTTGCTATTTAATTTATGCTTAAATATTACAATATTTGTTATTGTATGATAACATGACATATAGAATAGGAGTGCCACGCATATATCTCTTTTGGTATGAACATGCATTGAATGATTTAGGTATCTAAATTGGCATCTAGATAACTCGGTAAATCATTCTATGGGATTTAATCACACGCCTTAAATAATTGAGTGGGAGAAGGTGTTTTGGTAACACCTATGGCCTCCAAGGTTAGTTGAGCTTTATTATTTATTGGTAATCCCCCCAAGGGGCGTCCATGAATGGAATTTAGCAACATACTTCCTTACAAGGATAGACTAGACAATGGACTCAAACGAGATCTACTCCCCAAGGAGGGATTTTCGTGAGAGAAAATTGAGGGTCGATATCTTGGTAACACACTCAATGTAATTTTATTGATATCCTCCCAAGAGTTCTTGTCAGTAAAATTGCAAGGCTAAAATTGAAAACGCGGTTGTTATGTTAACAATTAGGTGGGACCTAGTCTAACTAGTAAATGGTGCGAACTCCCAAAGGAGGCGTAACATTTATGGGTGTTAGATCACCGTTGAATTTTATGATTGAGTTATTTATTTAATTCAAGATAAATATTTAAAAGTGCTTTATCATGATTATTTACTTATATATGTTTTGTTTTATTCAGAAATCATGACCCCATCACTTATGAACATCCTGAAAGATAACACTTTAACTGGAGATAATTATGTCACATGGAAAAGGAAAATTGGGTTGTTACTGCAAAGTGAAAAACATAAGTTTGTTCTAACTACTCCTAAACCACCTGCTCCTAATAATGAATCTAGCATAATATGTAGAGATGAGTATGAGCAGTGGAAGACTTCAGATGATATGGCAAAATGTTACATTATGGCCACTATCTCCGACGTGTTGCAACAGCAGCATGAAGGAATGGAGTCCGCTGCTGATATAATGATGTCTCTAGAGGAGATGTTTGCTATGAAGTCTAGGACGACTAAGAGAGAGGCAGTGACTGCTTTTATGAATCTTAGGATGAAACCTGGACAGGCTGTGAAAGATCACATGATGAAAGTCGTAGCACATCTCAACATTGCTGAACTGCATGGCGCTGAGATAGATGGTGAGACAAAGATTGATATGGTTGTCAATTCATTGTCAGATTCCTTTGATCAGTTCAAATTGGACTACACTTTGAACAAAAAGGAATACACCTTACAAGGCCTGATGCAAGATGTTCAAAGTGCTGAAAAGATCCTTGTGAAAGGCAAAGGTCAAGAGATTCATATGGTTGGTAAAGTTGCTACTGTTAAGGCCCGTCAAAAGGTCAAGAAACAACAGAAGAAAAAGCAACTTGGGCCTATCAAGAAGGAGACCAAGAAAGTAACAAAGATCAAAGGGAAATGCTTCCTTTGTGGTGAAAAGGGACATTGGAAGAGAAATTGCCCAAAGTCCCAGAACAAGAAGGAAGAAGGTAATTTGAATTATCTAGAAACATGTTTTTTGGCTGATTCTACAGATTCTTGGATCATAGACTCAGGAGCCACTAATCATGTTTGTTATTCCTTGCAGGGGTTTCTAGAAAGGAGAAAGCTGAGTAAGAATGAAATCAATTTTCGCTTGGGCAACGGAACGTTAGTGTCTGCAAGTGCAGTGGGAGATATTAGAGTTTATTTGGATTCTAGAAGGCATTTAGATTTAATAGACGTTTATTATGTACCTCAATTCAAGAGGAATTTAATTTCAGTTTCTTATTTGAATAAATTTGGATATTCGGTTACTTTTAATAAAGTTTTTATTATTAGTAAGAATGACAAAATTATTTGCCAAGGTACATTGGAAAAACGGTCTATACTTTTTGCATAAAAATATCTCTCACTCGTTAGACACAGAAATAACGGAACCTAATCATAAAAGAGTAAAATTATCAACAGATGAAACCTACCTTTGGCATTTACGCTTAGGTCATATTAACCTTAATAGGATTAAAAGATTGGTAAGTGACGGACCTTTAAGTGACTTAAAGGTTGATGATCTACCAACTTGTGAATCTTGTTTGGAAGGTAAAATGACCAAAAGGACGTTCTCTGCAAAAGGTGCAAGAGCCACTGAATGTTTAGGATTGATACACACTGATGTATGTGGACCTATGAGCATTCAAGCTAGAGGTGGATATGAGTACTTCATCACCTTCACGGATGATTACTCAAGATTTGGTTATGTGTATCTCATGAGACATAAGTCGGATGCTTTTGACATATTCAAAGCATTCAAAGCTGAAGTGGAAAATCAGCTTGAGAAACACATAAAATTCTTGAGATCTGATCGTGGTGGAGAATATCTATCTGGTGAGTTTCGGCAATATCTTATTGATAATGGGATAGTTTCTCAGTTTTCTGCACCAGGTACACCTCAACAGAATGGGGTAGCAGAAAGGAGAAATAGAACTCTTTTGGATATGGTTAGGTCTATGTTGAGTTATTCAACGCTTCCTATTTCTTTTTGGGGATATGCTTTACAAAGTGCTATATACATTCTAAACGATGTACCATCTAAGTCTGTTCCTAAAACACCGCATGAGTTGTGGACAGGGCGCAAGCCTAGTTTACAACACTTAAGGATATTTGGTTGTCCTGCGCATGTGTTAAAAGGAAAGACAGAAAAGATGGAGTCCCGTTCAGAAACATGTATATTTGTAGGGTATCCAAAAGAAACTAAAGGATATTATTTCTATAGTCCTTCAGATCTTAAAGTATTTGTTTCGACAAATGCTAAATTTCTGGAAAAGGACTATATGAATGATTTTGTGCCTAGAAGTAGAATTGTCCTGAATGAGATGTCAGGAGATACAATTCCACGAGAGGTTGCGCAACCTAACCCAATTGTAAGTTCCGATCCAACACAAGATCAACAACCTACCATTCCTCGTCGTAGTGGGAGGGTTAGAACACAACCCGAAAGATATATCGGTCTGGGAGAATCAGTGGAGAATCTCCCGGACGACGATGATCCCTATACGTACAAGAAAGCTATGGAGGATGTTGAGAGTCGCCATTGGCAAAAGGCAATGCAATCCGAGATTGAATCTATGTTCGATAACAAAGTCTGGTCCCTTGTAGACTTGCCTAAGGGGATAAAACCCATTGGGTGCAAGTGGGTATACAAGAGGAAAAGAGGTATGGATGGAAAGGTGGAAACCTTTAAAGCTAGATTGGTAGCTAAAGGGTATACACAGAAAGAAGGTATCGATTACGAGGAAACCTTCTCTCTTGTGGCCATGCTTAAATCCATTAGGATACTCTTATCCATTGCAGCATCTTTAGATTTAGAGATTTGGCAAATGGACGTCAAGACGGCTTTCCTAAATGGAAGTCTTGACGAAAGCATCTACATGATGCAACCAGAGGGATTCATTGAAAAGGGCCAAGTGGATAAGGTATGCAAGTTGCAGAAATCCATATATGGATTAAAGCAAGCATCCAGATCCTGGAACATAAGGTTTGATCAAGCTGTCAAAGGTTTTGGATTTATTCAGAATCCTGACGAACCTTGTGTATACAAAAGGATTAAAGGCGACAAATTGGTTTTTCTGATTCTTTATGTTGATGATATACTACTCATTGGAAACGATGTAGGTGTATTAACATCAGTAAAAGAATGGTTAGCAAAACAATTTGATATGAAGGACTTAGGAGAAGCAAGTTTTATTCTAGGTATCCAAGTAATAAGGGATAGAAAGAATAGAACGATTGCATTATCCCAAGCTTCATACATAGACAAAATCTTGTCTAGGTTTTCCATGCAGGATTCCAAGAAAGGTATGTTACCTTTCAGACATGGAATCAAGCTTTCTAAGGAACAAGTTCCTAAGAATGAGCATGAAGAGCAATTCGTGAGTAGAGTTCCATATGCCTCGGCAGTTGGAAGTCTCATGTATGCAATGCTCTGTACTAGACCAGATATTTGTTTTGCTGTTGGCATAGTTAGCAGGTTTCAATCGAAACCTGGACCTGATCACTGGACGGCAGTCAAGCATATTTTCAAGTATCTTATAAGAACGAGAGATAATATGCTTGTATACTCTGGAGGGGATTTGGTTCCCGTTGGGTATACAGATTCTGATTTCCAATCAGATTCTGACTCCAGAAAATCCACATCAGGGGCTGTGTTTACTATTGGAGGAGGAGCGGTTATATGGAGGAGTATCAAGCAATCTTGTATTGCTGATTCCACCATGGAAGGTGAGTATGTTGCTGCATGCGAAGCTGCCAAAGAGGCTGTTTGGCTTCGCCAATTCTTGATTGACTTAGAAGTGGTTCCTAGTGCGAATAAGCAGATCACTATCTACTGTGACAACAGTGGAGCGGTGGCTAATTCGAAAGAACCAAGAAGTCACAAGAAAGGTAAACACATTGAAAGAAAGTATCATCTTTTAAGGGAGATTGTTCAAAGAGGTGACGTGACGATTACCAAAATCGCGTCAGCAGAAAATCTAACGGATCCCTTCACAAAGGCTCTACCTCAGAAGAGTTTCGATGGGCATCTAGAGAATATGGGCTTGAGAGATATGACACATTTGCTATAGCGCAAGTGGGAGATTGTTAGGATTATGCTCAATAGCAAGAGTGTAATGTTGTAATTAACAATCTTTTTCATATTAATAAAGTGATTTCTGGTTTAACAAATCGTATAGCATTTATAGTTTGTATTATAATTGTCAAAGTAAATAATCATAAGGTCTAAAGACTATGGGAAAAGAAGAATTGTTCGTACATCTGGATATGTATGTGGTAGACACAATTCTTTAGTTAGTCTTGAATAATGTTCACAACTTAAGTTAAAGGTTGGGCACCTTTATCTTGTTAAAGTTGTAGAATTCTTTTGCTAGCATTTGAGTGGGATCAAATGAGATATGATGAGTCTAAAATCATCGGAGTGTCTTGAGGTAATTGGATATTAAATCTCAACGTTGAGTTTTCAATAGTGTCTATTGAAAACATGGCTTCTGGACAAGTCAAAATATCCAAGTTCAAAACGTGGTCATATGAGTAAATATGGTAACTTGGAGAGTTATAGGCGGTCTATGAACTCTTGGCGATTACTGATATTAATCACGAGGATACACTATCTCCAATATGATTGTCTAGGGTATGAATGAGGAGCATCTTCCTTTTCTATCTTTATTTAAGAGTTCAGTTTTAGCTCTTTAGTGGAATGAGTTAAAATTAATGGATCGGACCTAAGTGAATCATTTGTTGATTGTGATTAGGTTATGTCTATTGAAGCTTAAATTTAGATGGCCCGCCAAGATCCCCAATCCACACGGACTTGCATGGATCACTTGATATATTCTACCGAACCAATTTAAGGGTCCATCTAGAATTGCATTTAATATATTAAGAATATAATTTGCACATTATTTAAGTAATGGGCTGCTCAATTATATTAATATATTAATGAAAGACATGTGGGCTTGTTTCTTTTATTAAGAATGGGTCTGGTTCACATGTGGGCTTTTTTATTTAAAGTCCAATGGATTAAATGAAATAGGAAAATAATATTAGGCCCATCTTATATATAAGTGGGGCAGCTAGGTTAAGGTTTTGACCTAAAAATATTATTTTGTTTCATTTGTTTTAATTAAATAAGAATTAATTGATTTATTGATTAATTGTTTAATTAAAGAAACAAATCTTCCTAAAAGTAAAAGACTTGTTTGATAAGTAAATAAATAAATTAGTATTATTTATTTAATCAAATAAGGAGTCTTTTTTTATTTAGTCAAATAAAAGAATAAAAATAAAAGAGTTGGATTAGGGTTTGAAGTCTATAAAGTTAAAAAGAATTAGGGTTGAATTTCGGTCACCCTATATAAGTGACATGATAAAATTCGGCCAACCCTAATTAGATACTACATAGAATTCGGCAACCCTAAAAGGAAAAAGAAGAAAAATTCGGCCAACCTATATATATGTTCTTATAGGGTTCGGCCACATCAATTAATTGGTGCTTGAGTTTTTATTTTCTTTCTTCTTCTTCTTAATTCTAAGAGAGTTTTATTCTAGAGAGACAAAAAGGAGTGAAAAATTATTCTTTGATAGTATACAATTGCTTAAACATCAATAAGCTTGTGTATACGATATCGATCTAGGTTCACGCGAGTTTCGATTATAAGATTGTGAACTCAAAAGTGACCGGAATAATTTTGACATTCTTTTGATTGTTTTGTGACTAACAAAGAAAAGAAAGTATTTGTTTGGTCCATTCACAGGTTTGCAATTCAAAGGAAAGGGAGACCACGCTCCTAGGTGATCCACGTTCGTGCTCGGATTGAAGGTCTTGCGGATTACCATTGACGTAAGTCAATCGGATCACGCGACAAGAGGTAATTTACTTTTGTTGATATATATGCATGTTTATTGATTAAAAGGGTTTAAGGTTCATAAAGGAAAAATTTTAAAAGTCACTAAATCGTCTTTAGTATCGCTTCCGCTGCGTGTAACACTTTTATTTGTTTATTTTTCCCTACAGCGACACCATGCAACATAGAAGAAATTGGTAGTGTTTTGACTTGTCACCACTTTGTCACCACTTTCAAAGTGGCGACATCCAAAGTGGCGACATCTAAAGTGGTAACCTAGGGCATCCTCCTAAAACAGTCGTTCAAGTAGAGTAGCCGCACAACAAAAAAATTTCTCTCAAAATTCTCTCAAAACTCTCAAGCCGTGATACGCACGAAACCATTGAAATTGGTAAGTAAACACTCAAGTTCTTCAATTTTTCCATTAACATTCAATCTCCATTGAATCTAGATATCCTAGGAGTGGATTTTCTGTTTGATTATAAGTGATTAGTGCCTAGGATTGGATTTTGTGGAAATATTGTGCACATTGGTGTGTTGGAGCATTTTTTGTGTGATTTTGGGTGTTTGATGAGTAGTTTTTGTGTGTGGTAGTGTTATTAAAGTGACGTTGTGCTATCGAATTTGTTGTGTCACACGTTGAATCCGAAAACTGACAATCAATGGCTTCTAAGATGAAATTGAAGAGTAAGGGGAGGAAAGGGTAGTAAGGCCCAATCAACACAAATGGCAAGTCTAGCAGCACAAAAGAATAAGAGTTTGGAGTTTACCCTAAATAGGGACTTTGATGAGCAATTAGAGAAGTATGGTGAGAAGAAAATATTGCCTGAAAGAGGGATTAAGTTGAATGAATTGATACACACACCCATTCCTGCAATAGTTCGTGATATAGGATGGGGAGGATTGGCAACCACTCCCCTCATGTACAGTGAGAGGATTGTGAGGGAGTTCTATGCGGGGATGAACCCTGGGAAGTTCATGAGAGGTGGTCTAGTGTTAGTTAGAGGGGTTCTTGTGTACAGGAATGCTGTGGATATTAACATTTATTTTGGGTCCACACTATTGGAGATTGAGAGGATGTGGGAGCGCATGATAGAAGGGATCACCCTGAACCAGTTATATGAGAGAGGTTCGATGGACTTCGCCAACACTATAACTATCATTCCTATGACACAGTGGATTGCTATGGGACACCCCCTCAAGCATTCCAACTTAAGGATTGAGCTAGCATTCTGGAACATGTTCATCACAGCTTCACTCAGGCCAGATTCTCACAGGTCCACAGTCTCGTTTGAGGCAGCCTGGATATTACATTGTATTTTGGGAAGGCAACCCATCGATGTTGTCATTATAGTGAAGATGGAAATTCAGAGGACTGGCCGAAATTAGTCAGATTCAGACATTCTTCCTTTCCCATGTATAATTACAGAGATTTACAGATTGGCGAGAGTGGATCTATCTGAGGAGGCTCTTAAACATCCTAAATCTGATATGGACTTATCTACATGGTGTCACTTGCTGGCCTAGCGTGGAGTTAGGATGTCCAAAGCTCTAGAGGGACCACCCGTAGAGGGGCGAAAGAGAGCACGCAGAGTAGAGGCTGGCACTCGTGCCAGGCAGAGTTTGATAGAGTGATTCCGGATGAGGAACGCTTTGATGATGATGATGATAATGATGATGATAAGGCTGGAGGGACCCCTACAGTTATTGATGATCCTAGTCAACCTATAGGACTTTGGATCCTAGATGGTGTAGAGAGCATTATAGGCACTCAGGATGATGATTTTGATATTCTACATGTTGATGGGTTGGATTTGGTAGAGAGACAAAATGTCCTAAAGAAGAATCAGGCAGACATTAGTTCTTGGCAGATTGGCTTGGAAAGCCTGATTCGAGGTTTGATAGAAATAGTGATCACGGGCTTCATTGAGCTCCGAGAGGAGCTAAAACTCACTCCATATGTAAGGAGACCTAGGAGGACCACTAGTCCAACCCCTGTTCCTAGTGCCAAAGTCACCACAGATATCCCACCTATGGGAGCCATAGTAGCAGGGCCTAGTTCATCAGATGCCCCAGTTAGTACACTAGACCTGACTCGACCCTACTGACTGCACAGTCAGCCGATGAGGAGGCAGTTTAAATTGAGTTAGGCGTAGCCTGTTCTCTCATAGATCGAGGAGTTTGCTCTACAGAAGGTCCCCGGGTGGATGCGGCCACTACTCATAAGAGATTGGCAGAGGCACAGACCTATAGAGAGGCTAGAGAGGCATGACGGAAGGACTC
This sequence comes from Acer negundo, assembly GCA_035582765.1. NCBI lineage: Eukaryota > Viridiplantae > Streptophyta > Magnoliopsida > Sapindales > Sapindaceae > Acer > Acer negundo. Next base: position 22,370,139 of record CM069231.1, on the reverse strand, counting down.
AAAAGGGAAGAGCATAGCTGAGTCTGCACAGGATGAGGAGGACTCGAATTAGTACCTCCATTTTGACTATCTCATGTGCATCATGCATTTGGATTTGGACATTTGTGTATAGCATTTTTAGTTGTTTTCAGTTATTATTTTTGGATACTTCCTTGCGTTCCAATTCAGTACTATTTTTTTTTCATTTCTTTTTATTTTTTTGCTCTTATTTCGCTTTTGCATAGGATAAGGGTGTGATTTGGATTTTGCTAGAGGATTTAGGATGATTGTGTTTAATGAAAATTTTTGTTGAATGGAGTTTTGTGATATGCATTTCTTTATTGAATATTTTTTGTGGAAGAATTGTGCATTTGAGAATGAGAGGGCATTTTTGCCAAATTTTTGATAGACATTGCACACTTTTGTTGATGTATGAAGTCTTTGCTTGGAAATTGTTGAGTTGTGACTTTATAATATTCTTACCTCCCATGAACATTGAGGACAATGTCCAATATAAGTTTGGGGCTACATTTGCACAACACCATTTTTCTTGTTTTGCTTGGTTTTAAAAATTGAACCGAATTTTTCAAATGATTACGACAAGGCCATATTTGAGCATACCTTGCTTGTTGAGATTGATCCTTACATGAGTAGTGAGAAATCATGCATCTTTGCCATTGTTTGGTTTAGATTAACGTCATGCCACTTAGGGTGTCATTGAACAAAATGCGTTAATCTTTTTCTCAAAATGTTAGAGTGAATTATCAAGTTGCTTAAAGGCTAGGAATTAATAGTGAAGATCCCCGTAAGGATCACAAACACAGCCTTCAAAAGCGTACTTTGAGTGCAAATATTCATTCTTTAAACACTCATTCAAGCATGTATAAGTCTCATTTGCACTAAATATTTCTTATCATAGAATCTAATGGATTGCTTGTGGATGCATTAATTTGCTTAATGAACAAACCTTTAGAAGTGATTTTAGGCAATGCATGTGAAAACACCACCAAATTGGCGTAAATACTTCCTTCTAATCTAATATGTGTGCTCCTAAGCCCCTTTGAAGCCAAACACATTTTTAACTTTTCATTCATGAACCACATCTACATGAACCTTGAAGCCTACATAATTGACTTACCTTGACAAAATGGTTCATTAAGGCTTAGGAAATCAATGTAAGATCTTATACTTGAAAGGGTAGAAGTGTGTACCTAAGCATGTAAATGTATGTAGAGAATTTTGCGAAGCAAAAGAAAGCTTAAAAAGAAAATGAAAATGAAAAGCAAAAGAAAATGAAAAGAAAAGATAAAGAAAATGAGGAAAAGAGAACCAAGATTTAGGCACAATTGGACTAAAGAGAGAATTGAAAGTGGTATGTGCTACTCAAATGAAAAGATCATAGTAGCATGCTCATGTAAATTGAATACACAAGATTGGACGCCTTATATGTGAGAAACATATTGAACTCATAATTAGAATGTATGGCTTAGTGTAATCATTGAGTGTTTTGTTATCCATTATCCCATTCTTTATCTCACCATTCACCAAAGGCCCCATTACAACAAAAAAAAAAGACCTTTATGATCTCTAGGAATGTCCATTTTGTAAATTTTGGTTGATACATGTTCTTTCCGATTCATGGTTTGAAATTCCATTCATGAGACTTACTTTTCAAGAAATTGCGTTTTAAATGTCATCATGTGCAATCAATTAGATATCCATGACATAAATTCATATTGCACAAGAATTTGAGTGAAACCTAGGAATCTCAAGAGAAGAAAAGAGAGAATCCGGTAAGGATTAGTTATCGAGACTAATTACATTCTAAACCAAATGGCATCTTTGCTTTGAAGCTTAGGCATGTTGAATGTAAGTTGGCATTGCGTACAATCATATCTAGAGTGGCATGCTCTTAATCTTTACTTAACCATTCACTTACATGTACAAATCCTCACTAATGCATCATCTTTTTAATCTCTTCATTTTGGTTTCGCATCTTTGATAATGAGAAGTAAAACCTTGCTCGGATGAGTTAGTATTTGATTGAAAAAAACCTTTGAAATATCTTGATGATTGTCTTTAGGGTTGATTTGTGATCTTTTTGCTCGAGGACTAGTAAAAGATAAGTTTGGGGGTAATTGATCAAGCCAAAATTGGTATGATTTTGGCTCCTATTCCTGACTCTCTTTGCTTGATTCTCAAGCATTTCCTCATATTTAATGTTGTTAAATCAAGTGTTTCAGGTTTACTTAGGCCTTAGGGGCATTTGTGAGGAAGGTGAGAACTTTGGTGCAAAAAGAGCTCAAGTTGGCAAAACAGGGCATTGTCACCACTTTACAAAGTGGCGACATGATGGCTTAAGTGGTGATAGAATGCATTTCTCAGAATTGAAACATTAGGTGTTGTCGCCACTTTGTGTCGCCATAACACAAAATGGCGACATAATGGTAGAAGTGGCGACAAAATGCTCATTTCAGAATTAAAAGCATCAGGTCTTGTCGCCACTTTGTGTCGTCATATTGACAAAGTGGCGACAATTGGAATTGCTTCAATGTCACCACTTGCAAAGTGGTAAAAGATGAGAAAAGTGGCGACATGTGAATGTCAGAATAAGTAACCGTTTGTTACCACTATGTCGCTAATGGCCACACAAGTGGCAACATCACTCCACATCGGATTTTCAAGCAGTTATCAGTACATTTCCTAGTGTGACTATATATATCCCTCTCTTCCAACTTGAGAAAAAAAAAACCAAGCATTTTCTAGAGCAACAAATTTACAGAGTATTATACCTAGTTTCTCCTCCATACATCACTCTTTCAACTTCCTCTATTCTCTAAACTTGAACTATCTTTTCCATCCAAAACCTCAACACCAATGTCTTGATTACTTCACCCAACCATTCCTCTCTTTCCATTCTCTACATTTCAATACCTTTGTCACTCACCATTAGACACCCACCTATCTAGATACTTCCTCTTCTACCACTCTTGACACTGTGAGCAACAAAGGAAGGGAAGGAGCAAGCTCTAAAGAAGGAGGCCTAAGAGTGATTTCCTTAACTATTACTCCCCATTCATTTGATTGTAACTATGTGTAACTAAACCCCTAATCGGGGATAGATGTGAGGAACATTTGTTATGGGTTTTTGCTTAAGCTATGTGTAATTAAAGCTCTACTTGTTTTCTATTCACTTAATATTGAGATTCTATACATTATTTTAATTTACATTGTATATCACTAGTAGATCATTTTATTGTGTGGCATAATTTGTTGTGAAACCAATCTTAGATTGACACCCTTGATTGATTAAGGAACTTAGTGAATAGGATAGATTAGTGGTGGATATACCAACCCTATTAATCTAAACCTTGATTTGAATCAAATTGATCTCACCTTGACCCCTCCCCTTAATCGGTTAGGCATTGGGGTGGGAAGATGTTTAGTGTTCATTAAAAATGACCTAAACACACTATAGGAAACAAATGGTTAGCATCTAAGAGATTTGGCCATTAATGAAGCGTTAAGGAGCATTACCCATATCACTTGTGAATCCATCAATTCCCTATTATCTATTCTATTTGTTTACATCATCCTTCTTATCAAGATTGTTGAGTTTTCTATTTTTCCTATCACTTGTGTATGCTTATTTTAATTGCACTTTTGGTGTTTTGTTAAACCACACAACTATCCATTCATTATGATTTATTTTATTATAAAATACATTAGCCAATCAACCTAACGTATTACTCCATTTCCCTGTGGAACGAATCTTGCTTACCACTTGCTAAAAATTAACATATCAAAGGATTTTTAAGTGGCTAAAACATGGTTTTCAAAAGACCATAAAAGAGTATTTTGTTAAGCACGCAAACGACCTCATCATAGAACCTGCAAAAGAATAAGAACAGAAAAACAAATGCAGAGAAAACGATGCAGATGGGGTTAGATTCTTAGCCTTAGGTTTGCTTGGGTTAAGCAATTATTTGCAATGATCATGATTATGATTCAGATTAAATTTCGGTGGTCGAAATGCTTATGAGCAGAGTTTCAATGCACTTTTAGCAAGCTTTTTCTAGTATATTTTTCCAAACTTTTTCTATAGGCAAAAGGTGTGTTTTATAGGCAAAATTCTTTGCCAACGTTCACCTGATCACAATTGATTGTGGGAGGGATTCGCGGAGAGATTTGCTTCCTCTTTGAATCAACGGTTACTTAGCCATTCTAACTGTTATTTTACTGATTTTTGAATGACTAAGTCTTGGTTGATGTTTGTCTTAGGTCGACTCGATATTAGATAGGGCCCAATACTTAACCAAAGGTCTAGGCTTTTACATATTGGGCCTATGGGCCATTTTTGAATACCACAGTTTGTCCATCACTCTCTAAAGATAGGATCACCAGATGTAGAGAGTGATTTTGGTCGAGTTGTTCTTGTAGTCAACGTTATATCGTTTCAAGGAATTTAAAACTTGATGGATCGATTTTGTCGAATAACGAGTTGACAGTGTTGATGCATGGATATTGGTTCCGCCGGTTGACTCATTTTCGAGACAGGTATTAGGAGCCTTACTTGGGAGGATTATATTATCGAGTGATGAATCATTTGTATGTCGAGTGATTGATGACGCTCATATTGTGGTGATTTTTCATTCGACGGTTGAAGTATGGCGTACAAGCAAGAAGTCAAATTGATTGGATAGTTGCATTTGGTTCCCTAGGTTGACATCAGATGCATTAAATTCGAGCATAAATTTTTGAAGTGTTTTAAATTTTGAATTAACTATGGTTATTGGATAACCATAGCAGTTACGACACATGGTGTATGGTTAAGTTTGTGGTTTATAAACCACAACTCAACCACTAATTCCTCACTTCTAACTTTTCACGTATTCAGAGAATTTGAGCGATTTCGTTTTTCAATAGCAAAAGATCTTTCCGAATCTTTGGTGGTGTTCAATCGATCTTTCCAGCAATTTCAATATGGTTAGTAAAGAAAAAGGATATATACATATATATTTTTCTTATGTTTGTTTTGCAAGAGATTTACATTTGTGAATCTATATAGGGAATAGATAAGAGTGTTTGATGCTCTTTTTCTAGATAAATACGTGTTCTTGATTTTCTTCGTTTGTGTTCTTGAGTATATTTGAAATATTTGATTCGTTCGCATGTTGAATCTGTTCATATGATGTGTTGTAAGTTTCTGGTCCTCTTGTATGTCGTCGTGCTGTGAGTAGACGTCTAGATTTTAGTAGTCGCTCGACCTAGCATAGACGGCTTTATAGGGCTAGGTTAATCTTTAGGTTGGGACACTTTCGAAAAAAAACCCTAGGTTTTGATCTTGAAACCCTAGGTTATGATTGTAGCGTTTAGTTTTTGCCTGACTTATGCAATTTTTGCATCTGTCAGCTTTTGGAGATATCATGTCGAGTAACCATTCAGTCTCAGAGCCGAGCTATGCTTGGACTTCTAGCGATAAAGATGTTGATGGCGGAGTCGACAGTAGAGTAGCAAGTGATAATCGACTGGTATCAATAGAGGATCCGTCAAAAGTAGTTACTATAAATACAAAGGGGATGATAGATCAGGGCGTCGTTCGCGCAGTTATAGGTTTGGTCGATTTTCCAAAGCATGTAGATGTCGTGGAGGCATCTACTTCTGGTCATGTGCTAGGAGTTCTAGGTGATAGTCCAGCAAGTGTGCTTACGGATGATAACTTGTGTAGTCTACGGGTGATTAAAGGTATTCCGAAGTTTATCGAACTATGTGCGTCGTAGGAGCATGAACGGGCGGAATGGGATATACCTGGGTGGACATGCTTTTACGAGTATACCCTCCGCCTAGGGTTTGATTCCCAGTTTTTTCATTAGCTCGACGATTGTTGCAATACTACGACATTGCTCCTGGCCAGTTGATGCCAAATGGTTGGAGAATATTGTTGAGCTTGACTGTTCTGTGCGAGAGACACGGAATAAATTTCGGGCTGGGGTGTCTCTTGCATAACTACTATCTGAAAGAGCACGTGACTGACAATGGTTGTTATTTGCTGATCCTTAGATCCAAAAAAGAGTCAGTTGATAATTGATACTATGACAAACGGCCGTAATTGGAAGGATACCTTCTTTTTTACTAAAGGTCCTCCAATTGACGGTCCTTGGGGGAGGTCTCAATATGTCTATCAAAGAGTTTGGAACCGACTAGGTGAGTGTCAACTGATACTTGTTAAACACCCCCCTTTTTTTAATTACCCTTAGTATTGACTAGTAACTATTTATGTAGAAATCAAGAGGTGTGGATAGCAAGCCGCCGTGCGAAGAGGCACATGAGCATACTAAGGATGTATTAGCCATTTCTGCAAAGGATATGAGTTGTAGAGAGTTGCTTACGGAAGGTAAGCTTAGACCTAGCAGTTTATGGCGATGGTCGACTTTGAATAGATCACGAGCACCGTATCCTCTCGTGAAGGATTTCGTGTCATATGTTTGGACTAGGAGGAGTCTTGAAATACTTAGGTGTGATATGAAATTTCTATCCCCTATTACTGACATTGAACGTCGTTTCGCAGTAACCTCGATGTCGAACGTAAAGGTCAACCTGCCAGATAAAGCTGAAGCCTTGAGGCATTATAAAAAGGAAATAAGCAAAAAATGGGCAGCAGTGATAAAACCGTTTTGCGTATATGTAAATCCACTTGTCAAAAATAATTTATAAAACCTTACAAAGCCCTAAATGATATGAAAGCACAAGTATGACGGTAAGTGGGGTATCGTCCACAAGGATTGTATTTTGCTAAAACTAATTAGAACCTAAGTAATATAATAAATGCAATAAAAGTAAATGGTTTATGTTGTGATAATGTGAATGAGCAAACACTATAAAATTACACTAGAAAAGTAACTAAAAATGGAATGCAAATGGATGTAGATAGATATGATAGAAACTAAGGAATTGACGGACTAGTAAGCTGATATTGGGCAATTGCATACAACACGAAAATACTCTTGTTTTAACAATCGTAGCCAACATAGGATGTATAGAGTTGGCTCTCTATCTCTAGCAAGGGGCCAACCTAGGATGTATAGAATTAGACCCGTACTAGCGATCGATCTTTCCCGAGCAACCAACCTAGGGTGTATAGAGTTAGTTGCTCATTTCTGATCCTTACCATGAACACTCAATATCTAAAAAGGGCTCCACCGAGAATGAAGCTAGCCAACCTAGGGTGTATAGAGGAGGCTTCTAATCCTCTCACAAGAGCCGTCCTAGGGTGTATAGTGACGGACTCCCGTTTGAGGTTAGGTGAAGAACGTGGTCATTGAGCCGAGATTTCGGAAATCCCATCTATTGGCATAAGCAATAAAAAACCTAATATAGTGTATATCAAGTTGTCTACAAAAATAGAATCCAAGAGAAACTTGCAAAGAGAGTGTATCAAAGGCAAGTAAATCAATGAAGACATTCATACTCATGAATAGAACTAAGAAAGATAGAAATATAAATGAAATAGTGTTTATATACGAAACCCAACATCAAAACAAACTAATCCATCAACCCCTTAGAGGAGATTTAGATACTCATTACAATAATGAAAATAAGAGAAAGGATGGAGAAATAACCCATGAAGATCATCTCCTTCCTTTAAGTTCCCTTTAAGATGAGTAGATTGAGAATGAAAAGAGAATAAATGTATTCTTAGATTTAGATTACAATTTTAGAGTTTTTCTAATTGTTAAAGCTCTACTAAAACAAAATACAACACTTTCTATTTATACTTCCTACGAAATAGGTTACAAAACTGCTGTAAAACAACACTAGATAGCGTCGGAGTACGGGTGAGAGTGCGGTTTAGGGACCCGCACTCACCCGCACCTTAGTGAATCCTTCAATTTCCAGCTCTCTGGAAAGGGATAGAGTGCAGTTAGATGACCCGTACTCACTCGCACTTTATCAGGTCTTCAACTATCAGGTCTCGGACCTAGGCAAGAGTGCAGGTGGCTGACCCGTACTTACCCATACTTTATCCTTCCTTCAGATATCTGGTCTCTGGTTTTGGTGACAGTGCGGTTGGGACCTGCACTGACCCACACTATTGATGCATTTGTTAGCCATTTGTCTAACTTTTCACTCCTTTTGGTCCCCTTTTCGACCGAAAGTCCCGCGATAAGCTTTAAGCACCAGAAATGGACAAACGCCTGCAATAACGAATATAGAGCCCATAAGTGACACTAAAATGCAAGAAAAGACACAAAAGATATGGATTTGAGGGCCAAAATGTACAACATATTTGGCGCGATCAACCAGTAGTAGCAAGAAAGAAGAGGCGACTGCCAAGTCAAAGGAAAATGCACCAACAGTCCCAGAACATGTTTACATTTCGTCGCCCGACACCAACCCTTTAAGGAAGAGGAAGAGGAAGAGGAAGAGGAAGACAGATGCTGTTGTCGATCGTGAGAAGAGGATCAAATCTAGCCCAAAGGTGACATTGGTTGTAACTACTTTGGAGCCAAATTCGTCGATATTGCTCCTTTCATCTGGAATTTCATCATTCAAAGAGCCAACTGGCTTTCTTGAGAGGTCGAACGAATTCCTCCTTTCTGCCGATGAAGTGTATTTGAAGGGCAAGAAGACGAAGGGGGTATTCAATACAGGCATTCTTTCAACATTCAAGGTGAGTTTGTTTACTCAAGTTTCTTTTTTTATCATCTATCATTTTTATTTATACAACATCTCTCTTTGCAGGCTCTACAAGTGCAGTTGCATCTTTATGATAGGTACAAGATTGTTAATGACAAGTGCTCAAAATTTCGGAAGGCTAATGAAAATCTTAAGGCTAACAACACTAAACTTGACAAGGCTATGAAAAAGCTAAAGTAGAAAAACTTAGCTCTAGAGAAAGAGTTGAAGGGTGTGAAGGAGGAGAGGGATCGACACTGTGAGGAGTCGACTGTAGGGAAAAATAAACAAATAAAAGTGTTACACGCAGCGGAAGCGATACTAAAGACGATTTAGTGACTTTTAAAATTTTTCCTTTATGAACCTTAAACCCTTTTAATCAATAAACATGCATATATATCAACAAAAGTAAATTACCTCTTGTCGCGTGATCCGATTGACTTACGTCGATGGTAATCCGCAAGACCTTCAATCCGAGCACGAACGTGGATCACCTAGGAGCGTGGTCTCCCTTTCCTTTCAATTGCAAACCTGTGAATGGACCAAACAAATACTTTCTTTTCTTTGTTAGTCACAAAACAATCAAAAGAATGTCAAAATTATTCCGGTCACTTTTGAGTTCACAATCTTATGATCGAAACTCGCGTGAACCTAGATCGATATCGTATACACAAGCTTATTGATGTTTAAGCAATTGTATACTATCAAAGAATAATTTTTCACTCCTTTTTGTCTCTCTAGAATAAAAACTCTCTTAGAATTAAGAAGAAGAAGAAAGAAAATAAAAACTCAAGCACCAATTAATTGATGTGGCTGCACCCTATAAGAACATATATATAGGTTGGCCGAATTTTTCTTCTTTTTCCTTTAGGGTTGCCGAATTCTATATAGTATCTAATTAGGGTTGGCCGAATTTCATCATGTCACTTATATAGGGTGACTAAAATTCAACCCTAATTCTTTTTAACTTTATGAACTTCAAACCCTAATCCAACTCTTTTATTTTTATTCTTTTATTTGACTAAATAAAAAAAGACTCTTTATTTGATTAAATAAATAATACTAATTTATTTATTTACTTATCAAACAAGTCTTTTACTTTTAGGAAAGATTTTTTTCTTTAATTAAACAATTAATCAATAAATCAATTAATTCTTATTTAATTAAAACAAATGAAACAAAATAATATTTTAGGTTAAAATTTTAACCTTGCCGCCCCACTTGATTAAGATTAGGCCTAACATTATTTTCTTATTTCATTTAATCCATTGGACTTTAAATAAAAAGCCCGCATGTGAACCAGACCCATTCTTACTAAAAGAAACAAGCCCACATGTCTTTCGTTAATATATTAATATAATTGAGTAGCCCATTACTAAAATAATGTGCAAATTATATTCTTAATATATTAAATGCAATTCTAGATGGACCCTTAAATTGGTCCGGTAGAATATATCAAGTGATCCATGCAAGTCCGTGTGGATTGGGGATCTTGGCGGGCCGTCTAAATTTAAGCTTCAATAGACATAACCTAATCACAATCAACAAATGATTCACTTAGGTCCGATCCATTAATTTTAACTCATTCCACTAAAGAGCTAAAACTGAACTCTTAAATAAAGATAGAAGAGGAAGATGCTCCTCATTCATACCCTAGACAATCATATTGGAGATAGTGTATCCTCGTGATTAATATCAGTAATCGCCAAGAGTTCATAGACCGCCTATAACTCTCCAAGTTACCATATTTACTCATATGACCACGTTTTGAACTTGGATATTTTGACTTGTCCAGAAGCCATGTTTTCAATAGACACTATTGAAAACTCAACGTTGAGATTTAATATCCAATTACCTCGAAACATCCATATGATGATATTATACTCTCATTTAATTAAATGGAGCCACGATGTCCATATCTATAAATGAAGTCCTCTATCGATTAACAAATGAATATCACCAAACTATCGGGGATAGACTATGCGATATAATCGTACTCATTGATAACTCAAATGATATCACTTGCAACCATAATAAGTCCATCATTTATCTCGGGATTAAGATAGACTCTCCGATTGTCCTGATAATGAAAAGACTATTATCTATTGACGGTTCTAGATAAAGCTTTTCATTTTGATCCAGTTCAATGCACCCAGTACACTAGATCCTTTTGCTCGAAGACACTCGGATGATTTTAGACTCATCATATCTCATTTGATCCCACTCAAATGCTAGCAAAAGAATTCTACAACTTTAACAAGATAAAGGTGCCCAACCTTTAACTTAAGTTGTGAACATTATTCAAGACTAACTAAAGAATTGTGTCTACCACATACATATCCAGATGTACGAACAATTCTTCTTTTCCCATAGTCTTTAGACCTTATGATTATTTACTTTGACAATTATAATACAAACTATAAATGCTATACGATTTGTTAAACCAGAAATCACTTTATTAATATGAAAAAGATTGTTAATTACAACATTACACTCTTGCTGTTGAGCATAATCCTAACAATCTCCCACTTGCGCTATAGCAAATGTGTCATATCTCTCAATCCTATATTCTCTAGATGCCCATCGAAACTCTTCTGAGGTAGAGCCTTTGTGAAGGGATCCGCTAGATTTTCTGCTGACGCGATTTTGGTAATCGTCACGTCACCTCTTTGAACAATCTCCCTTAAAAGATGATACTTTCTTTCAATGTGTTTACCTCTCTTGTGACTTCTTGGTTCTTTCGAATTAGCCACTGCTCCACTGTTGTCACAGTAGATAGTGATCTGCTTATTCGCGCTAGGAACCACTTCTAAGTCAATCAAGAATTGGCGGAGCCAAACAGCCTCATTGGCAGCTTCGCATGCAGCAACATACTCAGCTTCCATGGTGGAATCAGCAATACAAGATTGCTTGATACTCCTCCATATAACTGCTCCTCCTCCAATAGTAAACACAGCCCCTGATGTGGATTTTCTTGAGTCAAAATCTGATTGGAAATCAGAATCTGTATACCCAACGGGAACCAAATCCCCTCCAGAGTATACAAGCATATTATCTCTCGTTCTCTTAAGATACTTGAAAATATGCTTGACTACCGTCCAGTGATCAGGTCCGGGTTTCGATTGAAACCTGCTAACTATGCCAACAGCAAAACAAATATCTGGTCTAGTACAGAGCATTGCATACATGAGACTTCCAGCTGCCGAGGCATATGGAACTCTACTCATGAATTGCTCTTCATGCTCATTCTTAGGAACTTGTTCCTTAGAAAGCTTGATTCCATGTCTGAAAGGTAACATAACTTTCTTGGAATCTTGCATGGAAAACCTAGACAAGATTTTGTCTATGTATGAAGCTTGGGATAATGCAATCGTTCTATTCTTTCTATCCCTTATTACTTGGATACCTAGAATAAAACTGGCTTCTCCTAAGTCCTTCATATCAAATTGTTTTGCTAACCATTCTTTTACTGATGTCAATACACCTACATCGTTTCCAATGAGTAGTATATCATCAACATAAAGAATCGGGAAAACCAACTTGTCGCCTTTAATCCTTTTGTATACACAAGGTTCGTCAGGATTCTGAATAAATCAAAAACCTTTGACAGCTTGATCAAACCTTATGTTCCAGGATCTGGATGCTTGCTTTAATCCATATATGGATTTCTGCAACTTGCATACCTTATCCACTTGGCCCTTTTCAATGAATCCCTCTGGTTGCATCATGTAGATGCTTTCGTCAAGACTTCCATTTAGGAAAGCTGTCTTGACGTCCATTTGCCAAATCTCTAGATCTAAAGATGCTGCAATGGATAAGAATATCCTAATGGATTTAAGCATGGCCACAGGAGAGAAGGTTTCCTCGTAATCGATACCTTCTTTCTGTGTATACCCTTTTAGCTACCAATCTAGCTTTAAAGGTTTCCACCTTTCCATCCATACCTCTTTTCCTCTTGTATACCCACTTGCACCCAATGGGTTTTATCCCTTCAGGCAAGTCTACAAGGGACCAGACTTTGTTATCGAACATAGATTCAATCTCGGATTGCATTGCCTTTTGCCAATGGCGACTATCGACATCCTCCATAGCTTCCTTGTACGTATAGGGATCATCGTCGTCCGGGAGATTCTCCACTGATTCTCCCGGACCGATGTATCTTTCGGGTTGTGTTCTAACCCTCCCACTACGACGAGGAATGGTAGGTTGTTGATCTTGTGTTGGATCGGAACTTACAATTAGGTTAGGTTGTGTAACCTCTCGTGGAATTGTATCTCCTGATATCTCATTCAGGACAATTCTACTTCTAGGCACAGAATCATTCATATAGTCCTTTTCCGGAAATTTAGCATTTGTCGAAACAAATACTTTAAGATCTGAAGGACTATAGAAATAATATCCTTTAGTTTCTTTTGGATACCCTACAAATATACATGTTTCTGAACGGGACTCCATCTTTTCTGTCTTTCCTTTTAACACATGCGCGGGACAACCAAATATCCTTAAGTGTTGTAAACTAGGCTTGCGCCCAGTCCACAACTCATGCGGTGTTTTAGGAGCAGACTTAGATGGTACATCGTTTAGAATGTATATAGCAGTTTGTAAAGCATATCCCCAAAAAGAAATAGGAAGCGTTGAATAACTCAACATAGACCTAACCATATCGAAAAGAGTTCTATTTCTCCTTTCTGCTACCCCATTCTGTTGAGGTGTACCTGGTGCAGAAAACTGAGAAACTATCCCATTATCAATAAGATATTGCTGAAACTCACCGGATAGATATTCTCCACCACGATCAGATCTCAAGATTTTTATGTGTTTCTCAAGCTGATTTTCCACTTCAGCTTTGAATGCTTTGAACATGTCAAAAGCATCCGACTTATGTCTCATGAGATACACATAGCCAAATCTTGAGTAATCATCCGTGAAGGTGATGAAGTACTCATATCCACCTCTAGCTTGAATGCTCATAGGTCCACATACATCGGTGTGTATCAATCCTAAACATTCAGTGGCTCTTGCACCTTTGGCAGAGAACGTCCTTTTGGTCATTTTACCTTCCGAACAAGATTCACAAGTTGGTAGATCATCAACCTTTAAGTCACTTAAAGGTCCGTCACTTACCAATCTTTTAATCCTATTAAGGTTAATATGACCTAAGCGTAAATGCCAAAGGTAGGTTTCATCATCTTGTGATAATTTTACTCTTTTATGGTTAAAAGTTTAGTTATTGTGTCTAACGAGTGAGAGATATTTATATGCAAAAAGTATAGACCGTTTTCCAATGTACCTTGGCAAATAATTTTGTCATTCTTACTAATAATAAAACTTTATTAAAAGTAACCGAATATCCAAATTTATTCAAACAAGAAACTGAAACTAAATTCTCTTGAATTGAGATACATAATAAACGTCTATTAAATCTAAATGCCTTCTAGAATCCAAATAAACTCTAATATCTCCCACTGCACTTGCAGACACTAACGTTCCGTTACCCAAGCGCAAATTGATTTCATTCTTACTCAGCTTTCTCCTTTCTTGAAACCCCTGCAAGGAATAATAAACATGATTAGTGGCTCCTGAGTCTATGATCCAAGAATCTGTAGAATCAGCCAAAAAACATGTTTCTAGATAATTCAAATTACCTTCTTCCTTCTTGTTCTGGGACTTTGAGCAATTTCTCTTCCAATGTCCCTTTTCACCACAAAGGAAGCATTTCCCTTTGATCTTGGTTACTTTCTTGGTCTCCTTCTTGATAGGCCCAAATTGCTTTTTCTTCTGTTGTTTCTTGACCATTTGACGGGCCTTAACGGTAGCAACTTTACCAACCATATGAATCTCTTGACCTTTGCCTTTCACAAGGATCTTTTCAGCACTTTGAACATCTTGCATCAGGCCTTGTAGGGTGTATTCCTTTTTGTTCAAAGTGTAGTCAAATTTGAAATGATCAAAGGAATCTGACAATGAATTGACAACCATATCAATCTTTGTCTCACCATGTATCTCAGCGCCATGCAGTTCAGCAATGTTGAGATGTGCTATGACTTTCATCATGTGATCTTTCACAACCTGTCCAGGTTTCATCCTAAGATTCATAAAAGCAGTCACTGCCTCTCTCTTAGTCGTCCTAGACTTCATAGCAAGCATCTCCTCTAGAGACATCATTATATCAGCAGCGGACTCCATTCCTTCATGCTGCTGTTGCAACACGTCGGAGATAGTGGCCATAATGTAACATTTTGCCATATCATCTGAAGTCTTCCACTGCTCATACTCATCTACACACATTATGCTAGATTCATTATTAGGAGCAGGTGGTTTAGGAGTAGTTAGAACAAACTTATGTTTTTCACTTTGCAGTAACAACACAATTTTCCTTTTCCATGTGACATAATTATCTCCAGTTAAAGTGTTATCTTTCAGGATGTTCATAAGTGATGGGGTCATGATTTCTGAATAAAACAAAACATATATAAGTAAATAATCATGATAAAGCATTTTTAAATATTTATCTTGAATTAAATAAATAACTCAATCATAAAATTCAACGGTGATCTAACACCCATAAATGTTACGCCTCCTTTGGGAGTTCGCACCATTTACTAGTTAGACTAGGTCCCACCTAATTGTTAACATAACAACCAGCGTTTTCAATTTTAGCCTTGCAATTTTACTGACAAGAACTCTTGGGAGGATATCAATAAAATTACATTGAGTGTGTTACCAAGATATCGACCCTCAATTTTCTCTCACGAAAATCCCTCATTGGGGAGTAGATCTCGTTTGAGTCCATTGTCTAGTCTATCCTTGTAAGGAAGTATGTTGCTAAATTCCATTCATGGACGCCCCTTGGGGGATTACCAATAAATAATAAAGCTCAACTAACCTTGGAGGCCATAGGTGTTACCAAAACACCTTCTCCCACTCAATTATTTAAGGCGTGTGATTAAATCCCATAGAATGATTTACCGAGTTATCTAGATGCCAATTTAGATACCTAAATCATTCAATGCATGTTCATACCAAAAGAGATATATGTGTGGCACTCCTATTCTATATGTCATGTTATCATATAATAACAAATATTGTAATATTTAAGCATAAATTAAATAGCAACAATTTTGGCCCATCCTAGAAAAACAAGTAAATTACAATTTGTCAGGAATACAAGATCTTCAGGTGGCCCATCAACCATACGCTCATCCTTCGGCCTTCTCCCATGGGCGTGCGCAGCCCACAACCCCACAAAGGGGCTGCCTTGCGCAGCCCATAAGGCCACACAAGGCTGCCATGCGCAGCCCACCAAAGTTTGGGCTTGTCATGCGCAGCCCAATCCACTCCTAGGGTGCGCACGGTGCTCGTACTTGGTTCCGGTTGCTTGGTTTTGCTTCGTGTCTTCGAATCTCCAAGACCTAAATATATTACGGCAGTATATATATAATAAATACTGCAGTATTAATTTTTTTTTTTTTTTTTTTATTCACTGCAGTATTTTTACAAACCAAAAACTGCACATACTAAAATAAATAAATAAAAAACTGCAGTAACCCTAAAAAAAATACTGCACATATATATAAAAAAAATAAAACCTAGCAATCTACCAAGAAGGAATTATGGCAATAATAGACCACCCTTCTTGTTACAACTCCGAAACAAAAATTACATTGAAAATCTAGGGCCAAAAATCGAGCAATAACAAACCACATAAAATATATATAAATCCATACATCACATGTAATTATATATTTGAATACCTAGAGTGCCATCTCTTTCTAAACATGCATAATCACAATAAAAAAAATAGATCCATGTATATATACGTTAATTAATTAAAAAGGGTTCAACCTAGGCTTTGATACCAATTGTAGGGAAAAATAAACAAATAAAAGTGTTACACGCAGCGGAAGCGATACTAAAGACGATTTAGTGACTTTTAAAATTTTTCCTTTATGAACCTTAAACCCTTTTAATCAATAAACATGCATATATATCAACAAAAGTAAATTACCTCTTGTCGCGTGATCCGATTGACTTACGTCGATGGTAATCCGCAAGACCTTCAATCCGAGCACGAACGTGGATCACCTAGGAGCGTGGTCTCCCTTTCCTTTGAATTGCAAACCTGTGAATGGACCAAACAAATACTTTCTTTTCTTTGTTAGTCACAAAACAATCAAAAAGAATGTCAAAATTATTCCGGTCACTTTTGAGTTCACAATCTTATGATCGAAACTCGCGTGAACCTAGATCGATATCGTATACACAAGCTTATTGATGTTTAAGCAATTGTATACTATCAAAGAATAATTTTTCACTCCTTTTTGTCTCTCTAGAATAAAAAACTCTCTTAGAATTAAGAAGAAGAAGAAAGAAAATAAAAACTCAAGCACCAATTAATTGATGTGGCCGCACCCTATAAGAACATATATATAGGTTGGCCGAATTTTTCTTCTTTTTCCTTTAGGGTTGCCGAATTCTATGTAGTATCTAATTAGGGTTGGCCGAATTTCATCATGTCACTTATATAGGGTGACTGAAATTCAACCCTAATTCTTTTTAACTTTATAGACTTCAAACCCTAATCCAACTCTTTTATTTTTATTCTTTTATTCGACTAAAAAAAAAGACTCCTTATTTGATTAAATAAATAATACTAATTTATTTATTTACTTATCAAACAAGTCTTTTACTTTTAGGAAAGATTTGTTTCTTTAATTAAACAATTAATTCTTATTTAATTAAAACAAATGAAACAAAATAATATTTTTAGGTCAAAACCTTAACCTAGCCGCCCCACTTATATATAAGATGGGCCTAATATTATTTTCCTATTTCATTTAATCCATTGGACTTTAAATAAAAAAGCCCACATGTGAACCAGACCCATTCTTACTAAAAGAAACAAGCCCACATGTCTTTCATTAATATATTAATATAATTGAGCAGCCCATTACTTAAATAATGTGCAAATTATATTCTTAATATATTAAATGCAATTCTAGATGGACCCTTAAATTGGTCCGGTAGAATATATCAAGTGATCCATGCAAGTCCGTGTGGATTGGGGATCTTGGCAGGCCATCTAAATTTAAGCTTCAATAGACATAACCTAATCACAATCAACAAATGATTCACTTAGGTCCGATCCATTAATTTTAACTCATTCCACTAAAGAGCTAAAATTGAACTCTTAAATAAAGATAGAAAAGGAAGATGCTCCTCATTCATACCCTAGACAATCATATTGGAGATAGTGTATCCTCGTGATTAATATCAGTAATCGCCAAGAGTTCATAGACTGCCTATAACTCTCCAAGTTACCATATTTACTCATATGACCACGTTTTGAACTTGGATATTTTGACTTGTCCAGAAGCCATGTTTTTAATAGACACTATTGAAAACTCAACGTTGAGATTTAATATCCAATTACCTCAAAACATCCATATGATGATATTATACTCTCATTTAATTAAATGGAGCCACGATGTCCATATCTATAAATGAAGTCCTCTATCGATTAACAAATGAATATCACCAAACTATCGAGGATAGACTATGCGATATAATCGTACTCATTGATAACTCAAATGATATCACTTGCAACCATAAGTCCATCATTTATCTCAGGATTAAGATAGACTC
Organism: Acer negundo; assembly: GCA_035582765.1. Classification (NCBI taxonomy): domain Eukaryota; kingdom Viridiplantae; phylum Streptophyta; class Magnoliopsida; order Sapindales; family Sapindaceae; genus Acer; species Acer negundo. The sequence continues at coordinate 22,351,839 of CM069231.1, read as the reverse complement.
TCCGATTGTCCTGATAATGAAAAGACTATTATCTATTGACGGTTCTAGATAAAGCTTTTCGTTGTGATCCAGTTCAATGCACCCAGTGCACTAGATCCTTTTGCTCGAAGACACTCCGATGATTTTAGACTCATCATATCTCATTTGATCCCACTCAAATGCTAGCAAAAGAATTCTACAACTTTAACAAGATAAAGGTGCCCAACCTTTAATTTAAGTTGTGAACAATATTCAAGACTAACTAAAGAATTGTGTCTACCACATACATATCCAGATGTACGAACAATTCTTCTTTTCCCATAGTCTTTAGACCTTATGATTATTTACTTTGACAATTATAATACAAACTATAAATGCTATACGATTTGTTAAATCAGAAATCACTTTATTAATATGAAAAAGATTGTTAATTACAACATTACACTCTTGCTATTGAGCATAATCCTAACATCGACAGGGGCTAACGCGGTTGTCACTGAGAAAGAGAGCCTTCTCAGAGGTTTAGAAAAGCAACTTACGTGAATAACGGCTTAGGCGATGTGCAAAGCGAGGGCGGAGATTTTCAAGGAGTATATGGCTAGTAAGCATGTAAATTAGGATAGGGAAGAGATTCAAGAGATGATCGATACTTATGAAGAAATGGTGGCGATTGAGGGGTTTCCATTCGGAGGAGTAGATGAAGAGGTGAACATTGAAGGAGACGTCGATAAGAGCCCTAGCAATGATAAGAACCTCGAAAATGTCGATAATGTTGC
>CM069231.1:22261043-22350984 GCA_035582765.1 Acer negundo | reverse complement strand
TCCAATTCTCTTTGAATAATATATCATCTTTGATTATGGTAACCTTATGAGTGATCATCTTGTTTAGGAAATTAGGTACAATTCAGGTAGTTAAAACACAATCAAAAATGGCAGGAAAAATTTTATGAAAAAGAAGAGGTTTATTTATTATTATAATTAATGCAAAGTTATATATGTGATTATAATTTATAATTGGTAAATGCGTAATTTAATAACTGACCACGCGTTGATTATTGACATGACAAAACAAGTTAACTTTTGTCATTAAAGAAAATGAGCGTCATTAAGGTGCATGCAAGTACCCTAGCCGATATTGTGAAGTTCAAAAATCAATAATTAATCGCATCGAAAATATCAACCGTCAAATATTGATGCTTGTCATTGGGCCGTTCGATGCACATTGCTAAGGGTGACGTTAAGTACTTCACAATTGATTATTGAACGCAAAATTATATATGTGATCCTTATTTACATTTTACAGTAGGTAATTTCATACTTTAATATCTGATCACGTGTTGATTATTGACATAAAAAAACGTGTTAACTTTTGTCATTAAAGAAAATGAGCATCATTATGGTGCATGCAGCTACCCTAGCTGATATTGCGAAGTTCAAAAATTGATAATATCAACTGTCAAATATTGAAGATTGTCATTGGGCTATTCAATGCACATTGCTAAGGGTGACGTTAAGTACTTCTTCAATTCCTAAACTTCCAATATTTTTAATTAATGAATATATTAGTAGTTGCTATTAATATTGGAATATATAAGGAGTGTAAAACTGTTAAATCCACTTAGGGTTTGTACATAATTAAGTTCCTCTATGAAAATATAGAAAAATGACTTACAATGGTTCCATCAGCCATGAGATTGATGATTTATTATCGGAAAGGAAAGGAATTGTTGAGGATGCACTAGCCAAAGAGCGCATACGTTGCATGAAGCTAGAAGTGGATTGGAGGAATGAGAACAAGAAGGCCGTAGATGCTGATATCTGTATCATGAAGCTAGAGATGGAGGTGGAAGTTAAAATCAATGAAGTCAACAGGTTAATGGAGGAATGCGACTGTCTACTACTACTTATTGAACGACGTTTCGGTTTAGTAGTGTAATCTAGGATTTCTTTCTGTAATCTTTATTTTTAATGTTGTTTTTTATCTTATCTTTTGTTTAGAACAGTTGTGTGTTTGAAAACATCTTTTGTATGTTTTGTATTTTGTATTCACACCTATTATCATATGGTTGAAATTAGCATAGTTTAGTCTCTCGAGTTGCTGGTGTTGTTTTTGTTATGTTTGCTCTGGTTTTTGGAATATGGTGGTCTCTTGCGAGTTCGCAACAGATGTGTCATAAATAAAATACCACACATGAAAGTCATGCATTTGGGGACACATGCAAGACCCTTAACATTGGGTATTGCCACTATAACTTGAATACTTACAAGTGAGGTCAATAATCTTTTCATATCCTAGTTTTTGGGTTTGTTTGTTGCTGTTTTGGTCTCTTGCGTGGGATGTGCATTTGTGTTGTTTTTTTTCATGGGCTATGTTTTGCTTCTTGAAATAATTTTACAGTTCAATAAGAATTAAAAAAAGCTCGTAATTAAGATGTCATTGGTCTGGTCAAAAGTGTCATGCATGTTATTGGGTTATTCTGTCTTCTTGGTAACGTCATCTAATAACTTCTGTTCATACTCCATTTCTGTTTAAATAAAAAATATAATCTAAGATTATAGTAGCCTTATGAGTGATCATCACGTTTGGGAAATTAGGTCCAATTCAGTAGTTAAAATACAATCAAATAGCAGGAAAAATTTTATGAAAAAAGAGAGGTTGATTTATTATTATAATGAACGCAAAGTTATATATGTGATCATAATTTATAGTTGGTAAATGTGTAATTTAATATGTAACCACACGTTGAATATTGACATGAAAAAACGAGTTAATTTTTGTCATTAAAGAAAATGAGCGTCATTAAGGTGCATGCAGCTACCCTAGCCGACATTGCAAAGTTCAAAATTTGATAATTAATCACGTCAAGAACATCAACCATCAAATAATGATGCTTCTCATTGGGCTGTTCAATGCTATAATACAAGTCTTACATTGATGCAATTGGTTAGCTGTTCAATTGACTAATGTATGTCATTGGTCTAGTCAATAGTATAATAATAGCTGGATGCATGTTATTAGGTTGTTCTGTCTTCTTGTTGTGTTTTCTCTGGTTTTTAGCAGCTGGTGGTCTCTTGCGAGTTCGCAACAAATGTATCAAAATGAAATGCGGCATGCGAGTCATGGATTTGAGGACACATGCATGACCCTCAACATTGGGTATTTCCACTTAACTTGAATACTTGCAAGTGTGGTCAGTAATCTTTTCGTATCCTAGTTTTTGGGTTTGTTTGGCACTTGTTTTGGTCGCTTGTGTGGGTTATGCATCTGTGATGTTTGTTTTCTTGTTGTGCCTCTGTGACTTTGTGTTGTTTGTTTTGTTGGAGTCTGTTTTGCATCTTGAAATAAATTTGCAATTCTAAAAAAAATGAAAAGCTCATAGTGCATGGACACTTCCTAATTAAGTCTTCAAATCCATCAAACCAAAGATCTATAACACTTGTGATTCTTCAAACCAAAAACCCATAAATTGAGTTGGGCTCAAAAACTTAAAGATTTTATTGGGATATGACCTTTTGTTATGTGATGTAGTTTTTTATGTTACAAAAATCGTTGGTGCAATGCATGCACAGTTACTCATAAATTGAGTTGGGCCCAAAAAATTTGCTTGTTGAGTATGGGAATATGGCAAAAATATAAAAAATATGCACATCTCCACTACAACTATTTAAAGTCAAATTTTGTATTCGTTTTCTGTCCAAACTCCATATCTAACAAAATAAAACGTTAATGCACAATGCATGGTCATCTTGCTTATAATGTTCACGGTAAGTTATGTGAGAGAGACACCTTTTGCTTGAAAAATCTAAAAGCTAGCATTTTACCTACCAACTATACATTCACGATCGCGATCATCCGCTGCGACGTCGAGGTGTCCAACCAAATTGATGACCTTTTGTATAATTTGCAACCATATTTTCTTTTATCCCCTTTGCCTTGTCAACACATCTCGAGCCTTTTGGCTCGCCCGCATGAAAAGCTAGAGTTTTTTGTGGTACCGCAAAGAAGCTTTCTTTGTTCTGGTAATGAAGTTGCTTTTAGATTTGGGAGCAATGTGTTTGTGTGATGCTTTGCAAGATCCAGAGCAAGTTTGAACCTATAATACCCAAAGTTGTACTGCATTATATTCAAAGAGTTAGAGTTGAACATTTACAGGACATAACCAAAAAAAATAAACGATGGACAATTCACATACATTAGTCTGATTGAACCACCTCTCTGAACCCTGCTTATAATTGGCTATCAAAAATAGACCACAATAAAAAAGATTAGGCTGTATTGAACTTTGGGCAAAGGCATTGACTGTAAAGGATTTGAAGTTCATGTTTAAATTGTGAGATTCCAAAAACCACTGGTCTAGAAATGCAAGCTGCATATCACATCATTTTTACATTAAAAAAAATGAATTCTTGCATAAATAAATAAGTATTTAAGGATACTAACAACTTCTTTTGCTGACTCCAGTCTTTGTATGTTTTTCTCTTCCACAAGTAAGCTATCCCATACTTCAGCAATTTTGCCTGAAACATTTATCACCAATAAGAACCAGTGTTGATTTATGTCGTTAATGAGAATAAAAATCTTGTCACAAAGCTGCTCATATCCATTATAAAATTGAAGAAAGCTGACGTGTTCCAACGACCTTAAATCTTTTAGCCAAGTGATGTAGTCCGTTGTTGTATAAACTTGCTCATGAATGAGCTGTAAGAACCTTAACATATATATGTAGCAATGCAATTCAATGCGGCAATGAAGTCCATGTATCTGTTCAAACAAATAATTTAAAAATAAAGTAAGGTTTAATGGGCTAACCGAAAAGTATGTCGACAGATACCAACATTTTTTGAGGTGTTACAGGATAGATTGTACAAGGCTATGTTAATGAACTGCATGGTTGATAAATTATCAACAATTGATTACATTGGATTTATAGGGATCAATATGTAAAAAAAAAATTAATGTAACGTGACTCACTATATCATTGAACCACTTTTTGGGCAAAAGAGTTTCCTAAACATCTTTCCGACATAGGCAAGAATACTAATTCTTAATGACCGCTTCACTGAATGAAAACAGTTAATTGAAATCAGCCAATATTTTATGCAATTATTTAAAGAATATGGTGACCACATATAACTGAAAATGGAACAAATATAAAACACTGGCTATAGTAATTTATTAAAGACAAACGTGATGAACATTCAAAAACAGTGAAGTGAGATCAGTTTTACCTTTGCTTCTCTTTTGTTACGTGACCGAACAGAACGTTCAATAAATGAATGTCATCATCCGAAAATGATGAGAGAGGATTGTTTGAAGGAAATAATAATTGTTTCCTCGTCCTTCTAGAATCTGGTTTCAAATGGATTTCAACCTTAGATTTACCGACTGGAACTTTTTTCTTTTCAGTACTGCGTTGCAGCCGTGTCTTTTGTCTAGTTAAGTAAGGGCTACGTGATAAAGACTCCGTACTCTAGCTGATGACAATCGTCTCCTAAATGGGTATACAAAGAATCAAAGATTTTGTCACTGATATATTCCAAAAGGATGTTCCCAAATCGAAACAGTACATTATACAAGAGTGTGTGTGTGTGTGTGTGTGTGTGTGTGTGTGTGTGTGTGTGTGTGTGTGTGTGTGTGTTGGGAGGGGGGTGTTGTAGATGTTGGTAAAATAAAATAAAAAACATGGAGAATTAAATTGAAAACGACAAACCATACTCTCTCACGGGAAGCGACATGGTCAGCTTCATTGGATTGTTTTGTAATCAATTTCAACATGTCAGCCTTAAACCTCTCTAACATGGGTGTGATTGCCTTTTCCACCAAATCTTGTATCTCGATAGGTTTTTGGATAGTGGAAAGATGTTCGACTTACTGTTCAATAGAAGCAACTTTAACTTTAAGATTTTCTACTATGTGTTCAACACTCTGGTGCTTTACAACCCAATATGGTTCGTCCACCTCCACTGTGGAGCTGTAAAAAAAGTTATCTTTGGCCACCAACTTATGAAGTGCTGCAGCCTTGTTTTCGCTCCAAGCAACCAAAGGTACTTGGACCCTATTTACATATAATTGATTTTGTGAAATACATCCCCAATAGAAGATCTGAAGAAATGGAATGCAACCTTGAAAACTTTTTAAAACTCCTTCCTTTAACTTCTAGCACCATCCATTAGATACAAAAAAACAATATGTTGCCCACTTCTTATGCCTTATTAGTCTCTGACCCTTTAGTTGTGTGAGCAATGCTTCATTGATTTTTGATGATTTCGGAGGGCATAACAAGGTGGAGATCGTAAACAAAAATAAGGAAATCCTGAAAACATCATCCGCATTTTTCATATTCTTTAGTTTTTTCATCAAGCTTGACAAAGTAATCACGTTCTTACTTTTTTTAAGCAGAAGGTTCTTCATCGTAATGCATGTTTCGTCAAACGCACCCATGTCACACTCGACATCCTTAGTGCCTTTAGGCAACCCCATCACTTTTTCGAAGTCGGACTCCCTCATTGGAATCGACTTTCCATGTAGCACAATATCCTTTTTCTCTGGTGCAATGGATTTTAGCAACATCTCGCATAAAAGGGGGTGGAATACAAGGCAACTCATGCTCAACAGCACCCCAAATCCCATATCTTCAATGCATTCTTGCTGTTTTGTAGTCAAGCCTTTTACAATTTGGATGAAATTTTTCAGGCTACACATAGTATGCAATTCAGTTTCAGTATTTTCAATGGAGGACATTGTTATAAGGGTTCAAAAGTGTGAAGCTTTTTCAATTTTGAGAGTTGGGATGAACAGATGAACAGTTGAACAAATGAGTAAATGAATATATGAAAAGTTGAAGAGACGAATTATGTCATTAATTAGCAGTCATGCATGGGTAGACGATTGTTTATTTTATTAAGATTAGCAAATTGGGTGAGAAACCTACTAATATCTCTTACGTTATTCCATGCCATCTTTGGAGGCTATTAATCATAACATACACGTTACTCTATGCAAAATCTCAGTAGACAAATATAAGATATAATGAAGACTATTTAGTGGTGATCTGACTTCCAATTTTGAATATTATTGACAACCGTGGATTCATGTATCAGAAAGATGAATGTGGTGTGTACGTACGACCATAAATATATATATGATTACTATAGCTAGAAAGTGATCACTCTCTGATTATATCAGCTAAGCGAAAGGTTCCGTGTAAAAATTTCAAAAAATAAAATGAAACTGATGTAGTTTGATCGAATATACAGTATTGTGATCACTCTATTGATTTGTAACCTTATTGTGATCGCATATACATAATAGTAATCGATTATAAATAATTGTGTTTACTTGGATTTGTAACCTTATTGTTTATTTTACACAGACCAAATTATAACACAACTTTTGCATTGTGAACAGTAAATGGTGTGTACATATGAAAATAATAAGATAATGTAATCACTCTATTGATTTGTAACCGTATTGTGATCACATATACATAATAGTGATAGATTATAAATAATTGTGTTCACTTGTATTTGTAACATTATTGATTATTTTACACAGACTAAATCATAACATAACTTTTGAATTGTGAACAGTAAATGGTGTGTACATATGAAAATAATAAGATTATATGATCACTTTATTCTTTAAGCGTATTTAAGTTTATTAGCCAATCCAAATATTGTTTATAGGTTCGATAGAATAAACACATGATTCATTTTGAATTGTGAATAGTAAAGGGTGTGTACATATGAAAATAATACGATTATGTGATCACTCTTTTCATTAAGCGTATTTAAGTTTATTAGCCAATCCAAATATTGTTTACAAGTTCGATAGAATAAACACAAGATTCATAAATATTAGGCATGCACGCGAGGTCCTTAATAAATTCATCATGCATGCATAAGAGGTTTGGCCAATAAGGTTGCGTTTAATTTTGATATTCAAAACATCATTCATTGCTTTTTAAATTTGAAATCCAATGAATGCGTTTCAATTTTAAAAAGAAGAGATTTATTCCCTAGGGAAACAGAAAGATGTATCATTAATTTGAATTGGAGAGATCAAATGGTGACTGGCTGCATGGGTTTGAAGGTGGACAGCAGGTTAATGGGTCATGTGCCAAGCATGTGTTTTTAAAAATTGTATGCTTTCATGTTGCACCGAAGGGTAGCCCCTACATAATAGGCATGTCTCATACTCATGAAATATTTTCATTTTAAAAATTTATTATCTAGCTTTTTCAGAAGATTAATATGTTATAGATGTTGCTGGTGATTTTTGGATTATGGAAAAAGCCACGCGTCCAACAATGAAGAAATGAATGATAATAAGATTGTGAACTAGAGAATAATAATCAAATATGCAAAACACAGATTTTATGTGGAAAATCCTAGGAAGGGAAAAAATCACTGTTGCCGTTGACAGCGATGAAATAGTTTCACTATGAGAATTATATGTTGCACACTCAACTTGCTTTTCTCTCAATACTCATATGAATATATTTTTTTTGTCTTTTGTAGAGAATAATATGGTTATATATATACACATGTTTTTAACCCTAAACTTGTTGTGCAAGAAATTGACGTGTAGAATCCCATTATGATTCTTCTTACATGGATTCCTTGATTATCTTGATCTTTTTCATGTTTGATATCTATCACGTAATAAATGTGGTTGATTTCGTGCTTGATTAGGACTCTGATATAATGTGAAGGAAATAAGTTTGCTTCCATGTTGAAGTGTGATTCTTGATTCTCATATCTTGGTGAGATTTCCTTTTCAGTCACTAGATATTAATAATGCTGATGTGACCCTAATTTGGGTGAGTGATTTAGGCTGGGGAGATATCTTGATCGACTGGAATCTTACCTTGGTGAGATTCTTTCTCTGCTATGCCATTCTCCATAGGGCATATTTCACGCCACCTATTCATTCGCTTAGCAAAGGGTCTGCTCGAATGATGTGCCCTTGTTCAACTATTGTCAGGTTTGACTAGTTGACTTTTAATGACGTGACATATCTCTTCTCCGATATTCTTGCTAATTTGATAACGTGTTAGCCAATCAAAATATATATACAACAATACCCCCCTCAAATACTTGAGTGGAGCATTTCGTTTAGCCAAACTCTTCTGGGTTTTCCATGATCGACCCATTCGACGTGGTGTATTTGAAAAAACTTAGTGGATTTTGTCGCTTAGCGCATTAATGTATTTAATGTCTTAATTGCTAAGCTTTAATATCAACCACAAAACATTCAACTGACCTGATGATTGGATCTTTGATGGTGACATTTGGAGGCTTAAAATTGTCCTTGCTCAAGTGTCACCCTTTAACTGGATATGATTGGTGCGAACTTCGTGAAATGTGCGCCTACGTCTTTTGAGTTTCCCGCACGTGGGGTGACGTAAGCACATGTTAGGGTTTCTTTTATCTACTATATATGTTTCAAAAACTCTTTGTTTTCTTTACTTCTTCATTTATATCAAAACTCTACCCATTTAAAGCAAAATAAGCAAGAACATGAGCCCATAATCTTCAAGTTTTCTCAAATCCAGATCTTGCAAAATCTTTCTCTTTTCAACTCAATCTTCAAGCACTTTCCAATTCCGGTTTTCCTCAAACTTCAGTGAGTTTTTCCTTTTACTCGTACTCGTTTAGTTAATCTTTTGATCAAAGTTGTTGAAATTGAGGACAAAGAGTATATTGAAAGGATAGAGAGGTTGTTGATAAGTCCATCCTAGCTTATTCCTCTTAATGTTGATTATTTTCTTGCTCATCTCGAATGCCAGTCTATAAATACTAACCCTTATTTTTTTTTCTATGACCACTTCCCTAAATATTTCTAGATTAAGCCAAACTAGGCAAAGCAACAAGCCTATAGCTGCAAAGGAGGCAACCTTACCGAAGGAACCCAAGATTCCTTCTCAAGCAGTCCTTATGTTGGAGGTCGAAGAGATACACCACAAAGAATTGATCAGATTTTTCACCGAGTAGGTGAATGCTTTTGACTGTGAACCAAATGTGATCGGCAAAGGCAAGATTGGTCAGTATATGAGGAGGTTTGACATACCCGAGTCAATCCAGCTTCTTTCAACTGTCAATAAAGCAATTTGGAATCCTTATGTTGGGGCCGTCTCCATTTATGGGTCAATGTTGAGTTGTAGAGTTACATTTCCTCTTCAGCCTTTTATTGCCAGATTCCTCGTAGACGCTCAGATCGCACCGGCTCAGCTCGCCCCCAATTCATACAGGGTTCTCCTGTGTTTACGAAAGTTGTTAACCGCCAAAAACAACCGAGAAATCAAAGAAGCACTTTTCCTAGTGTACCACAGCAGAACCAATATCGGTCCCAGAAATTCCTAATCCATCAAGAATTGTTCTGGTCCCAATACAATCAGGACTAGCACGAACCCACCTTTTCCTCCAATATTGGTTCCTAGGCAATATCGGGATCCCCAATACGACCCGAGTCAGTTATTGCACTATGACTACCCGGTCTCCCCGGTAGTTTTGGTCTAAAATAGATTTTGTTTTAACTTTATCCTTTCCTTGTAGTGTTTGACTTAGACATTGTTTGAGATATGCAAGCCTGTAAGGTAAATAAAATAGATGAAATCAGTCTGAAGCATACTACTAGTCAGGTTACTCTAGGAATCACTACGCCGTAGAGTGATAAAATGGTGGCTCGTACCTACTAGCCTAACAGAGATGCGATCCTCGAGCTGATCGTTGCTGAGGATCAATTATCCTTAGGGGAAACCCAAGCATCCTCTCACTTGGCCAAAAAGAGGGCAAAAAGGAAGGTCCCTACTAGGAAGAAAGAGAAAAAAAGGCGGGTGAAACTTTAGATTTTGTTGAAGCTCTATTTGGAGATAAGCCTTTGGTAGAGGTAGGGAAGGTTGACCTGTCAGAAGACTTGTCGTGTAATTTAATCACCCATAAAGCTCATTCAAAAAAGAGGAAGGCAACCAGCCTCACGACCGAGCCTGCTCGTAAGATTTCTTGGGTGATCAATTTTGTTGATTCTTTTTTAGAAAAAAGATACTAACCTAACTGTCCTAAGGGAGGAAGGTGGTACTCCTGCTATTAAGGTGGTAAATTATAAAACTGCTACAGGTCAGGAGGCGATTATTACTGTTGACTCTATTCTAGAAAAAAGACAAACAACAAGAAGTAACAGTTTCATTGGGTGTTGCCTCTAAAGTGTCTAAAAGAGAAAATCCTTTGAGTGAAGAGTTGATTCAGCCATCTATAGAGAAGGTGGATCTCTATTTTTACCTACAGTTGGCCCTAACAACCTCTAGTGCCTTGGTCAGTCTATCTTTGGCTGCAAGGAATCCGTCTTCCCTAACTGACATGATGTTGGTCATGGCGGGTGGTCAGGCCTTTATAGGGGAATGGCTATTGGAACTGGGAAAAAGGCGACCCATCCCTGAAAGGCTACAATAACAGTGCTTTTGTAATTTTCACCCTACTCCCTCTTCTATAATTCTATTGACTCGTCTTTTAACTGATGATCCATTCTTTGTTGGTTTTTTTTAGAAGATGTTCGAGTTGGCTGGTGCATACAACTTTACCAACAAACACCAAAAAGAGGTTACTCGCCTAGAGGGTGTGCTCGCCCAGAAAGATAGAGAGATTTCCTCTATTCTCCTGGATTTGGAGAAAGCTCAGATGGATTAGCATGAGGCTGAATAGAGGGTTACCTGTGCTGAAGAAGAATCCAAATCTTTTAGAGATACTTTGGCTGCCACTCAGGAAACCGTGCTCCAAGTTGAAAAAAAGGCTGAGGAGGCTAAGGAGAATTAGGATCGGCTTACTAAAGATTTAAGTCGCCAAAGGATCTCAATGGAGGCAATATATAAGAAGGCTAGAATTGAGCTGGAGTTGCAGGCTGTCGATCGATTCAAGTGATCTCTCGCCTATGATGCTGTTATGCTTCAAGAGCTTTAACGGGGTTTTGTTACTACTCAAGACTTTTTGGAGGGAAAAACCAAGCCACCCCTAAATCCTTTCGCAAATGGGACTTGACTATTGAAAGGCATAAAGAAGATTCGCTTGAAGCTGTCAAAGACCAAATGAAGCATTGGCGAGCATATTGTTGATCATAAGGCAAACAACCTCTCCCTATGCACATGGAGCTCCTATCCGAGTCTTTCTTTTCCACTTTCTATGCAAGCAGCAAAACGGGCATCCTGGGTGAAGACCCTGATGTTGGTTCCATGCCAGGTTAGGACTACAGTCAATTCCGATTGATGAACTTGAAACGATCGTTTGTGCACAACAAAAATGATATATATCTATGAGATCATTTGAAAAGCTTTTTTAACCACTGAGGAATCCTCTTAGGATGTAAAACTTAGTAAAATGGTGAGCATAGATTCGTTCCACATGGAATTAGAGTAATATGATGGATTGATTAAATAATCTTAAAATGCAATAAAGTAAATCATAGTAATTGGATAGAGTGTGGTTTGAGAAACCACCAAACATGCATGAAAAGTAAAAGTAATAAAATGTGATAGGAAAATAGAATGCTCAACAATCTTGATAAGAGTAATGGATGTAAGCAATTAAGAGAGATACTAGGGAAATGATGGATTTGTAAGTGGATTATGGGCAATGCTTTTCAAGCTACCATAATAAACCAATCTCATATTTGTTAACCATTTTGTAGTCTTAGATGTGTTTAGACCATCACTATGAACCCTAAACAACTTCCCACCAAAATCCCTAACCGATTAAGGAGAGAGTGTCAAGATGGGATTGGTTTGATATAAATCAAAGCTTAGATTGTTGTAGTTGATATACCATCCAATAATCTATCTTATTCACTATGTTCTTAATCACACAAGGGTGTCAATCTAAGTTTGATTGCATAAAAAATTATCCTAAACAAGTGTATGATCAACTAGTTGGTATACAATGCCAATCATATAATGAATAAGGTCTAGTTATAAAATGAATAAAACAAAAATAGAGATTCGAATATATTAAAGCATAAGCAAAACCCAAATCCAAATGTTCCTAACATCTATCCCCTTGAAATGGGATTTAGTTACACATAGTTACAATCAAAAGGCAAGAAAGTATTAGATAAGGAAATCACCCTTGGGCCTCCTTCTTTAATGCTTGCTCCTTTCTTTCCTTAGATGCTCCTAGTGCAAAGAGTAGTAGATGAGGATATGTCTAGATGGGTGGATATCTAATGGTAAGTGACAAAGGTATTGGGATGTTGAGAATGGGAAAAGAGGAATGGTTGGGTGAAGTAATCAGATTTGGTGTTGAGTTTATGGATGGAAAAGGTGAGTTCAAGTATAGAAATGGAGGAATTTGAGAGGGAAATTATGGATGTGAGAATACTAATCTAAACCCCAAAAATTCTTACTTTGAAGGTATGGAGCCCCTTTGCTTGTTGGAAGAGAAGAATATATATAGTGGCACTCGGATTTGTACTGTTAACTGCTAGAAATGCTAAGGCGACAGGGTGTCACGATGTATTGTCACGGTTTCCATAGACAGCAACACCACCGCGAGAGACAGTTACAGTTTCTTCGATTTGATTGTCACGGTTGTTTTGATCTTTTTTGTGGTGGTGACAACAGTGACACTGGAAATGCGATAAGGAGATCTAAGATCTTGATAGTGGTCACCTGTTTGGTCTCATGACGACATAAAACAGCGACGCTAGACCTGATGGTTTTCTTGGGTTTCAACTTCTCTGTCGCAGTGTGTCCAAAGGGTGACAATTCACCGCGAAGCCACACTTGATTGATTTTTAGGATTTAATCTTCTTTGTTGCGTATGGGTCGCCAATTTTTGATGAGGTCGTTTTGTACTCAACAAAATACATTTTTATGTGTTCATTTTGAAAACCAATCTTCACCACTTGAAAATCCACTTAGGATATAAAATTAGTAAAATGGTAAGTAAGGATTCTTTCCATAGGGAATTAGAGTAATTAGTTAAATTAAGTAACAAGTCTTAAATGCAATTAAGCAAATCATAGTAGGTGGACAGTGTGTGGTTTGAGAAACCACCATTTTGGTTACATTTACTTTTTATGCACGTTTGGTGGTTTCTCAAACCACCAAACTTGCATAAAATGTAAATGTAAACAAAAAGGTGATAGGGAAAATAGAATACTTAACAATCTTAGATAAGAATATGGAATGTATCAATTAAGAGAATTGCTAGGGAAATGATGGAGTTGCAAGTGGATTATGGGCAATGCTTCTCAAGCTACCTTAATGAACCAATCTCACATTTGTTAACCATTTGTATTCTTAGATGTGTTTAGACTATCACTATGAACCCTAAACAACTTCCCACTGAAATGCCTAACCGATTAAGGAGATGGGGTCAGGGTGGGATCTGTTTATTACAAATAAAGGTTTAGATTATTGCGGTTAATATACACTCCAACAATCTATCATATTCACTATGTTCTTAATCAATCAAAGGTGTCAACCAAATCATGATTATATAACAAATTATCCTAAACAAGAGTATGATCAACTAGTGAGTATACAATGCCAATCATATAATGAATTGTTAGGATTATGCTCAATAGCAAGAGTGTAATGTTGTAATTAACAATCTTTTTCATATTAATAAAGTGATTTCTGGTTTAACAAATCGTATAGCATTTATAGTTTGTATTATAATTGTCAAAGTAAATAATCATAAGGTCTAAAGACTATGGGAAAAGAAGAATTGTTCGTACATCTGGATATGTATGTGGTAGACACAATTCTTTAGTTAGTCTTGAATATTGTTCACAACTTAAGTTAAAGGTTGGGCACCTTTATCTTGTTAAAGTTGTAGAATTCTTTTGCTAGCATTTGAGTGGGATCAAATGAGATATGATGAGTCTAAAATCATCGGAGTGTCTTCGAGCAAAAGGATCTAGTGCACTGGGTGCATTTAACTAGATCACAATGAAAAGCTTTATCTAGAACCGTCAAAAAATAATAGTCTTTTCATTATTAGGACAATCGGAGAGTCTATCTTAATCCTGAGATAAATGATGGACTTATGGTTGCAAGTGATATCATTTGAGTTATCAATGAGTACGATTATATCGCATAGTCTATCCTCGATAGTTTGGTGATATTCATTTGTTAATCGATAGAGGACTTCATTTATAGATATGGACATCGTGGCTCCATTTAATTAAATGAGAGTATAATATCATCATATGGATGTTTTGAGGTAATTGGATATTAAATCTCAACGTTGAGTTTACAATAGTGTCTATTGAAAACATGGCTTCTGGACAAGTCAAAATATCCAAGTTCAAAACGTGGTCGTATGAGTAAATATGGTAACTTGGAGAGTTATAGGCGGTCTATGAACTCTTGGCGATTACTGATATTAATCACGAGGATACACTATCTCCAATATGATTGTCTAGGGTATGAATTGTTAGGATTATGCTCAATAGCAAGAGTGTAATGTTGTAATTAACAATCTTTTTCATATTAATAAAGTGATTTCTGGTTTAACAAATCGTATAGCATTTATAGTTTGTATTATAATTGTCAAAGTAAATAATCATAAGGTCTAAAGACTATGGGAAAAGAAGAATTGTTCGTACATCTGGATATGTATGTGGTAGACACAATTCTTTAGTTAGTCTTGAATATTGTTCACAACTTAAGTTAAAGGTTGGGCACCTTTATCTTGTTAAAGTTGTAGAATTCTTTTGCTAGCATTTGAGTGGGATCAAATGAGATATGATGAGTCTAAAATCATCGGAGTGTCTTCGAGCAAAAGGATCTAGTGCACTGGGTGCATTGAACTGGATCACAATGAAAAGCTTTATCTAGAACCGTCAATAGATAATAGTCTTTTCATTATCAGGACAATCGGAGAGTCTATCTTAATCCTGAGATAAATGATGGACTTATGGTTGCAAGTGATATCATTTGAGTTATCAATGAGTACGATTATATCGCATAGTCTATCCTCGATAGTTTGGTGATATTCATTTGTTAATCGATAGAGGACTTCATTTATAGATATGGACATCGTGGCTCCATTTAATTAAATGAGAGTATAATATCATCATATGGATGTTTTGAGGTAATTGGATATTAAATCTCAACGTTGAGTTTTCAATAGTATTTATTGAAAACATGGCTTCTGGACAAGTCAAAATATCCAAGTTCAAAACGTGGTCATATGAGTAAATATGGTAACTTGGAGAGTTATAGGCGGTCTATGAACTCTTGGCGATTACTGATATTAATCACGAGGATACACTATCTCCAATATGATTGTCTAGGGTATGAATGAGGAGCATCTTCCTTTTCTATCTTTATTTAAGAGTTCAGTTTTAGCTCTTTAGTGGAATGAGTTAAAATTAATGGATCGGACCTAAGTGAATCATTTGTTGATTGTGATTAGGTTATGTCTATTGAAGCTTAAATTTAGATGGCCCGCCAAGATCCCCAATCCACACGGACTTGCATGGATCACTTGATATATTCTACCGGACCAATTTAAGGGTCCATCTAGAATTGCATTTAATATATTAAGAATATAATTTGCGCATTATTTAAGTAATGGGCTGCTCAATTATATTAATATATTAATGAAAGACATGTGGGCTTGTTTCTTTTAGTAAGAATGGGTCTGGTTCACATGTGGGCTTTTTTATTTAAAGTCCAATGGATTAAATGAAATAGGAAAATAATATTAGGCCCATCTTATATATAAGTGGGGCGGCTAGGTTAAGGTTTTGACCTAAAAATATTATTTTGTTTCATTTGTTTTAATTAAATAAGAATTAATTGATTTATTGATTAATTGTTTAATTAAAGAAACAAATCTTTCCTAAAAGTAAAAGACTTGTTTGATAAGTAAATAAATAAATTAGTATTATTTATTTAATCAAATAAGGAGTCCTTTTTTTTTTATTTAGTCAAATAAAAGAATAAAAATAAAAGAGTTGGATTAGGGTTTGAAGTCTATAAAGTTAAAAAGAATTAGGGTTGAATTTCAGTCACCCTATATAAGTGACATGATGAAATTCGGCCAACCCTAATTAGATACTACATAGAATTCGGCAACCCTAAAGGAAAAAGAAGAAAAATTCGGCCAACCTATATATATGTTCTTATAGGGTTCGGCCACATCAATTAATTGGTGCTTTAGTTTTTATTTTCTTTCTTCTTCTTCTTAATTCTAAGAGAGTTTTTATTCTAGAGAGACAAAAAAAGGAGTGAAAAATTATTCTTTGATAGTATACAATTGCTTAAACATCAATAAGCTTGTGTATACGATATCGATCTAGGTTCACGCGAGTTTCGATCATAAGATTGTGAACTCAAAAGTGACCGGAATAATTTTGACATTCTTTTGATTGTTTTGTGACTAACAAAGAAAAGAAAGTATTTGTTTGGTCCATTCACAGGTTTGCAATTCAAAGGAAAGGGAGACCACGCTCCTAGGTGATCCACGTTCGTGCTCGGATTGAAGGTCTTGCGGATTACCATCGACGTAAGTCAATCGGATCACGCGACAAGAGGTAATTTACTTTTGTTGATATATATGCATGTTTATTGATTAAAAGGGTTTAAGGTTCATAAAGGAAAAATTTTAAAAGTCACTAAATCGTCTTTAGTATCGCTTCCGCTGCGTGTAACACTTTTATTTGTTTATTTTTTTTTCCCTACAATTGGTATCAGAGCCTAGGTTGAACCCTTTTAATTAATTAACGTATATATACGTGGATCTATTTCTTTTTATTGTGATTATGCATGTTTAGAAAGAGATGGCACTCTAGGTATTCAAATATATAATTACATGTGATGTATGGATTTATATATATTTTATGTGGTTTGTTATTGCTCGATTTTGGCCCTAGATTTTCAATGTAATTTTTGTTTCGGAGTTGTAACAAGAAGGGTGGTCTATTATCGCCATAATTCTTTCTTGGTAGATTGCTAGGTTTTATTTTTTTTTATATATATGTGCAGTATTTTTTTAGGGTTACTGCAGTTTTTTTTTTATTTATTTTTAGTATGTGCAGTTTTTGGTTTGTAAAAATACTGCAGTGAATAAAAAAAAAAAAAAATTAATACTGCAGTATTTATTATATATATACTGCCGTAATATATTTAGGTCTTGGAGATTCGAAGACACGAAGCAAAATGAAGCAACCGGAACCAAGTACGAGCACCGTGCGCACCCTAGGAGTGGATTGGGCTGCACATGACAAGCCCAAACTTTGGTGGGCTGCGCATGGCAGCCTTGTGTGGCCTTATGGGCTGCGCAAGGCAGCCCCTTTGTGGGGTTGTGGGCTGCGCACGCCCATGGGAGAAGGCCGAAGGATGAGCGTATGGTTGATGGGCCACCTGAAGATCTTGTATTCCTGACAAATTGTAATTTACTTGTTTTTCTAGGATGGGCCAAAATTGTTGCTATTTAATTTATGCTTAAATATTACAATATTTGTTATTGTATGATAACATGACATATAGAATAGGAGTGCCACGCATATATCTCTTTTGGTATGAACATGCATTGAATGATTTAGGTATCTAAATTGGCATCTAGATAACTCGGTAAATCATTCTATGGGATTTAATCACACGCCTTAAATAATTGAGTGGGAGAAGGTGTTTTGGTAACACCTATGGCCTCCAAGGTTAGTTGAGCTTTATTATTTATTGGTAATCCCCCCAAGGGGCGTCCATGAATGGAATTTAGCAACATACTTCCTTACAAGGATAGACTAGACAATGGACTCAAACGAGATCTACTCCCCAAGGAGGGATTTTCGTGAGAGAAAATTGAGGGTCGATATCTTGGTAACACACTCAATGTAATTTTATTGATATCCTCCCAAGAGTTCTTGTCAGTAAAATTGCAAGGCTAAAATTGAAAACGCTGGTTGTTATGTTACCAATTAGGTGGGACCTAGTCTAACTAGTAAATGGTGCGAACTCCCAAAGGAGGCGTAACATTTATGGGTGTTAGATCACCGTTGAATTTTATGATTGAGTTATTTATTTAATTCAAGATAAATATTTAAAAGTGCTTTATCATGATTATTTACTTATATATGTTTTGTTTTATTCAGAAATCATGACCCCATCACTTATGAACATCCTGAAAGATAACACTTTAACTGGAGATAATTATGTCACATGGAAAAGGAAAATTGGGTTGTTACTGCAAAGTGAAAAACATAAGTTTGTTCTAACTACTCCTAAACCACCTGCTCCTAATAATGAATCTAGCATAATGTGTAGAGATGAGTATGAGCAGTGGAAGACTTCAGATGATATGGCAAAATGTTACATTATGGCCACTATCTCCGACGTGTTGCAACAGCAGCATGAAGGAATGGAGTCCGCTGCTGATATAATGATGTCTCTAGAGGAGATGTTTGCTATGAAGTCTAGGACGACTAAGAGAGAGGCAGTGACTGCTTTTATGAATCTTAGGATGAAACCTGGACAGGCTGTGAAAGATCACATGATGAAAGTCATAGCACATCTCAACATTGCTGAACTGCATGGCGCTGAGATAGATGGTGAGACAAAGATTGATATGGTTGTCAATTCATTGTCAGATTCCTTTGATCAGTTCAAATTGGACTACACTTTGAACAAAAAGGAATACACCTTACAAGGCCTGATGCAAGATGTTCAAAGTGCTGAAAAGATCCTTGTGAAAGGCAAAGGTCAAGAGATTCATATGGTTGGTAAAGTTGCTACTGTTAAGGCCCGTCAAAAGGTCAAGAAACAACAGAAGAAAAAGCAACTTGGGCCTATCAAGAAGGAGACCAAGAAAGTAACCAAGATCAAAGGGAAATGCTTCCTTTGTGGTGAAAAGGGACATTGGAAGAGAAATTGCCCAAAGTCCCAGAACAAGAAGGAAGAAGGTAATTTGAATTATCTAGAAACATGTTTTTTGGCTGATTCTACAGATTCTTGGATCATAGACTCAGGAGCCACTAATCATGTTTGTTATTCCTTGCAGGGGTTTCAAGAAAGGAGAAAGCTGAGTAAGAATGAAATCAATTTGTGCTTGGGCAACGGAACGTTAGTGTCTGCAAGTGCAGTGGGAGATATTAGAGTTTATTTGGATTCTAGAAGGCATTTAGATTTAATAAACGTTTATTATGTACCTCAATTCAAGAGGAATTTAATTTCAGTTTCTTGTTTGAATAAATTTGGATATTCGGTTACTTTTAATAAAGTTTTTATTATTAGTAAGAATGACAAAATTATTTGCCAAGGTACATTGGAAAACGGTCTATACTTTTTGCATAGAAATATCTCTCACTCGTTAGACACAGAAATAACGGAACCTAATCATAAAAGAGTAAAATTATCAACAGATGAAACCTACCTTTGGCATTTACGCTTAGGTCATATTAACCTTAATAGGATTAAAAGATTGGTAAGTGACGGACCTTTAAGTGACTTAAAGGTTGATGATCTACCAACTTGTGAATCTTGTTTGGAAGGTAAAAATGACCAAAAGGACGTTCTCTGCCAAAGGTGCAAGAGCCACTGAATGTTTAGGATTGATACACACTGATGTATGTGGACCTATGAGCATTCAAGCTAGAGGTGGATATGAGTACTTCATCACCTTCACGGATGATTACTCAAGATTTGGTTATGTGTATCTCATGAGACATAAGTCGGATGCTTTTGACATGTTCAAAGCATTCAAAGCTGAAGTGGAAAATCAGCTTGAGAAACACATAAAAATCTTGAGATCTGATCGTGGTGGAGAATATCTATCTGGTGAGTTTCAGCAATATCTTATTGATAATGGGATAGTTTCTCAGTTTTCTGCACCAGGTACACCTCAACAGAATGGGGTAGCAGAAAGGAGAAATAGAACTCTTTTGGATATGGTTAGGTCTATGTTGAGTTATTCAACGCTTCCTATTTCTTTTTGGGGATATGCTTTACAAACTGCTATATACATTCTAAACGATGTACCATCTAAGTCTGTTCCTAAAACACCGCATGAGTTGTGGACTGGGCGCAAGCCTAGTTTACAACACTTAAGGATATTTGGTTGTCCTGCGCATGTGTTAAAAGGAAAGACAGAAAAGATGGAGTCCCGTTCAGAAACATGTATATTTGTAGGGTATCCAAAAGAAACTAAAGGATATTATTTCTATAGTCCTTCAGATCTTAAAGTATTTGTTTCGACAAATGCTAAATTTCTGGAAAAGGACTATATGAATGATTTTGTGCCTAGAAGTAGAATTGTCCTGAATGAGATGTCAGGAGATACAATTCCACGAGAGGTTGCACAACCTAACCCAATTGTAAGTTCCGATCCAACACAAGATCAACAACCTACCATTCCTCGTCGTAGTGGGAGGGTTAGAACACAACCCGAAAGATACATCGGTCTGGGAGAATCAGTGGAGAATCTCCCGGACGACGATGATCCCTATACGTACAAGGAAGCTATGGAGGATGTTGATAGTCGCCATTGGCAAAAGGCAATGCAATCCGAGATTGAATCTATGTTCGATAACAAAGTCTGGTCCCTTGTAGACTTGCCTAAAGGGATAAAACCCATTGGGTGCAAGTGGGTATACAAGAGGAAAAGAGGTATGGATGGAAAGGTGGAAACCTTTAAAGCTAGATTGGTAGCTAAAGGGTATACACAGAAAGAAGGTATCGATTACGAGGAAACCTTCTCTCCTGTGGCCATGCTTAAATCCATTAGGATACTCTTATCCATTGCAGCATCTTTAGATTTAGAGATTTGGCAAATGGACGTCAAGACAGCTTTCCTAAATGGAAGTCTTGACGAAAGCATCTACATGATGCAACCAGAGGGATTCATTGAAAAGTGTCAATTGGATAAGGTATGCAAGTTGCAGAAATCCATATATGGATTAAAGCAAGCATCCAGATCCTGGAACATAAGGTTTGATCAAGCTGTCAAAGGTTTTGGATTTATTCAGAATCCTGACGAACCTTGTGTATACAAAAGGATTAAAGGCGACAAGTTGGTTTTCCTGATTCTTTATGTTGATGATATACTACTCATTGGAAATGATGTAGGTGTATTGACATCAGTAAAAGAATGGTTAGCAAAACAATTTGATATGAAGGACTTAGGAGAAGCAAGTTTTATTCTAGGTATCCAAGTAATAAGGGATAGAAAGAATAGAACGATTGCATTATCCCAAGCTTCATACATAGACAAAATCTTGTCTAGGTTTTCCATGCAGGATTCCAAGAAAGGTATGTTACCTTTCAGACATGGAATCAAGCTTTCTAAGGAACAAGTTCCTAAGAATGAGCATGAAGAGCAATTCATGAGTAGAGTTCCATATGCCTCGGCAGTTGGAAGTCTCATGTATGCAATGCTCTGTACTAGACCAGATATTTGTTTTGCTGTTGGCATAGTTAGCAGGTTTCAATCGAAACCTGGACCTGATCACTGGACGGCAGTCAAGCATATTTTCAAGTATCTTAAGAGAACGAGAGATAATATGCTTGTATACTCTGGAGGGGATTTGGTTCCCGTTGGGTATACAGATTCTGATTTCCAATCAGATTCTGACTCCAGAAAATCCACATCAGGGGCTGTGTTTACTATTGGAGGAGGAGCAGTTATATGGAGGAGTATCAAGCAATCTTGTATTGCTGATTCCACCATGGAAGCTGAGTATGTTGCTGCATGCGAAGCTGCCAAAGAGGCTGTTTGGCTCCGCCAATTCTTGATTGACTTAGAAGTGGTTCCTAGTGCGAATAAGCAGATCACTATCTACTGTGACAACAGTGGAGCAGTGGCTAATTCGAAAGAACCAAGAAGTCACAAGAGAGGTAAACACATTGAAAGAAAGTATCATCTTTTAAGGGAGATTGTTCAAAGAGGTGACGTGACGATTACCAAAATCGCGTCAGCAGAAAATCTAGCGGATCCCTTCACAAAGGCTCTACCTCAGAAGAGTTTCGATGGGCATCTAGAGAATATGGGCTTGAGAGATATGACACATTTGCTATAGCGCAAGTGGGAGATTGTTAGGATTATGCTCAATAGCAAGAGTGTAATGTTGTAATTAACAATCTTTTTCATATTAATAAAGTGATTTCTGGTTTAACAAATCGTATAGCATTTATAGTTTGTATTATAATTGTCAAAGTAAATAATCATAAGGTCTAAAGACTATGGGAAAAGAAGAATTGTTCGTACATCTGGATATGTATGTGGTAGACACAATTCTTTAGTTAGTCTTGAATATTGTTCACAACTTAAGTTAAAGGTTGGGCACCTTTATCTTGTTAAAGTTGTAGAATTCTTTTGCTAGCATTTGAGTGGGATCAAATGAGATATGATGAGTCTAAAATCATCGGAGTGTCTTCGAGCAAAAGGATCTAGTGCACTGGGTGCATTGAACTGGATCACAATGAAAAGCTTTATCTAGAACCGTCAATAGATAATAGTCTTTTCATTATCAGGACAATCGGAGAGTCTATCTTAATCCTGAGATAAATGATGGACTTATGGTTGCAAGTGATATCATTTGAGTTATCAATGAGTACGATTATATCGCATAGTCTATCCTCGATAGTTTGGTGATATTCATTTGTTAATCGATAGAGGACTTCATTTATAGATATGGACATCGTGGCTCCATTTAATTAAATGAGAGTATAATATCATCATATGGATGTTTTGAGGTAATTGGATATTAAATCTCAACGTTGAGTTTTCAATAGTGTCTATTGAAAACATGGCTTCTGGACAAGTCAAAATATCCAAGTTCAAAACGTGGTCATATGAGTAAATATGGTAACTTGGAGAGTTATAGGCGGTCTATGAACTCTTGGCGATTACTGATATTAATCACGAGGATACACTATCTCCAATATGATTGTCTAGGGTATGAATGAGGAGCATCTTCCTTTTCTATCTTTATTTAAGAGTTCAGTTTTAGCTCTTTAGTGGAATGAGTTAAAATTAATGGATCGGACCTAAGTGAATCATTTGTTGATTGTGATTAGGTTATGTCTATTGAAGCTTAAATTTAGATGGCCCGCCAAGATCCCCAATCCACACGGACTTGCATGGATCACTTGATATATTCTACCGGACCAATTTAAGGGTCCATCTAGAATTGCATTTAATATATTAAGAATATAATTTGCACATTATTTAAGTAATGGGCTGCTCGATTATATTAATATATTAATGAAAGACATGTGGGCTTGTTTCTTTTAGTAAGAATGGGTCTGGTTCACATGTGGGCTTTTTTATTTAAAGTCCAATGGATTAAATGAAATAGGAAAATAATATTAGGCCCATCTTATATATAAGTGGGGCGGCTAGGTTAAGGTTTTGACCTAAAAATATTATTTTGTTTCATTTGTTTTAATTAAATAAGAATTAATTGATTTATTGATTAATTGTTTAATTAAAGAAACAAATCTTTCCTAAAAGTAAAAGACTTGTTTGATAAGTAAATAAATAAATTAGTATTATTTATTTAATCAAATAAGGAGTCTTTTTTTATTTAGTCAAATAAAAGAATAAAAATAAAAGAGTTGGATTAGGGTTTGAAGTCTATAAAGTTAAAAAGAATTAGGGTTGAATTTTAGTCACCCTATATAAGTGACATGATGAAATTCGGCCAACCCTAATTAGATACTACATAGAATTCGGCAACCCTAAAGGAAAAAGAAGAAAAATTCGGCCAACCTATATATATGTTCTTATAGGGTTCGGCCACATCAATTAATTGGTGCTTGAGTTTTTATTTTCTTTCTTCTTCTTCTTAATTCTAAGAGAGTTTTTATTCTAGAGAGACAAAAAGGAGTGAAAAATTATTCTTTGATAGTATACAATTGCTTAAACATCAATAAGCTTGTGTATACGATATCGATCTAGGTTCACGCGAGTTTCGATCATAAGATTGTGAACTCAAAAGTGACCGGAATAATTTTGACATTCTTTTGATTGTTTTGTGACTAACAAAGAAAAGAAAGTATTTGTTTGGTCCATTCACAGGTTTGCAATTCAAAGGAAAGGGAGACCACGCTCCTAGGTGATCCACGTTCGTGCTCGGATTGAAGGTCTTGCGGATTACCATCGACGTAAGTCAATCGGATCACGCGACAAGAGGTAATTTACTTTTGTTGATATATATGCATGTTTATTGATTAAAAGGGTTTAAGGTTCATAAAGGAAAAATTTTAAAAGTCACTAAATCGTCTTTAGTATCGCTTCCGCTGCGTGTAACACTTTTATTTGTTTATTTTTCCCTACATGAATAAGATCTAGTTATCAAATGAATAGAAGACAAATAGAGATTCAAACATATTAAAGTTTAAGCAAAACCCAAATCCAAATGTTCTCACATCAAACCCTAGAAAAAGGATTTAGTTACACATATTGCAATCAATGGGAAGACAAGTAAAAAAATAGGAAATCACCCTTAAGCCACCATTTACGGTGTTTGATCATTTCTTGCCTTTAGTGCTCCTTGTGAAAAAATGGTAGATGAGAATGTGTCTAGATAGGTGGAGTTAAATGAGTAGTGACAAAGGAGATGTGTAGAGAAGATGGGAAAAGAGGAATGGTGGAGTGAAAGTAATATAGATTTTGTGTTGAGTTTGAGATGGAGGAGATAAGTTCAAGTATAGAAATAGAGGAAGTTGAGAGGAGAATTGTGGATGATGTTAGGATTATTTCAAATGGAAAACTAGGATAAATTTATAGTGTATTCAATTTAGGTCACGGGTGGTCAATTACCAAAACATCCCCTAGCATGGCAAATTACCATTTTTGCCCCTCTAAAGAGATCATTCCGTAATTGTCAAAACCAATCAGATCATGACGCCTATATATTTCGCGGTGAGTTTCATGGGGAAAGTTGGGGCGACAGTGTCACGTGCCAAAATTGGTTCTCTATCGCTGTGGCGAAAGCAAAAATGAAATCGCCGTGATGACGCGGTTTGACAGGATGAGCGACGGCTGCCATGGATCCTACTCTTCACGGTGGAGAACGGCGAGCCAAAAGGACGACATCACAAGGGTTGCGTTGAGCCCGCCGTTATTCTCCACTTGAAATCAGTTGAAATAAGGATGTATTTGGCCGTTTCCGGTGGCTGGAAGAGGCTAGGTTTTGGTCGGCCATTAATGGAGGTAGGAGTTGAAGGTTGGAGATCAAGCTTGGTGAAGATGGGGTGCATTCGGCAATAGGGCTAGGGTGCACGCAGCCACACAGGCTTCACTTTGGGCTTCGCATTTCGGCCAGGCTGAGCCCAACACTTATTTAAATGAAAACGCACCGTTTTGAGGAAGCTAGGGTGCAAGCAGCCACGCATGACTCACTTGATCAGATTGGGGCAAGGGTTTCGGCTTCGCGTTTGGGCCAGGCTTATCCCAGCACCTATTTAGTGTTGAGTTGGAATGGGCTACTTGTGTGGCGAATTACAATTGTTCCCTTACATTGTTCCAAATTCGCGATAACTTCAATCTTTCCTCATAATTTACATTTTTGCCCCTAATTCACCAATATTACACCAGTACCCCTGAACTTTATAAATTCCTGAAAAAAATTAATTTACACAATTAAATCACAGGATATTGCCTAAGAATCAAGAAAAAAGAGAAGGAAATGAGGGCTAAAATCATACAATTTTTGGTTCGATCAGATACCCCCAAACCTATCTTTCGATTGTCCTCGAACAAAACAACAATAAGCACTAATGAACACGTGTCTAACTATCAAACAATCAACATTAAAGCACCGACACTTTGTAAAAGACTCAAAAGTCAATATTCGACCTACAAAACCAAAAGCGAAGAGATTTAACCAACGTTGTGCTCATTAGAATTTACTCAATTAATGAGGAACTAAGGAACTGATGGAGTAGCAAATGGATGTTGGACAATGCTTATTAAGCTACTTTAATGAACCAACCTTATAATTACAGACCGTTTGTAGTCTTAAGTGTTAAATGATCGTCAAATCAAAACCAAGATACTTTCCACCTAAATTCCTCACCTAAGGTATTTAGAGAGAGGGGATAAAAGTGGGATCGGTTAACTACAAACCAAGATCTAGATAATTAGGTTGATATATCCTCCAATTATCTATCATATCCACTTATGTGCTCTAACCAATCAAGTGTATCAATCCTTAATTAGTTGAATCATAAATTATCTTAGCATGATTGTAAACAACTAGTGGCATACAAAATCAATTACATAATGAATAGAATCTAATTAACAAATGAGTAGAACATAAAAGGAGATTCAAATATTATAGCTCAAACAAATACCCACATCTAAAAGTTCCTCACATCAATCACTTAGATTGGGGATTAGTTACACATAGTTACAACAAAAGAAAAAAAGATAAAGAATAGGAATCACCCATGTGCCACCTTCTTGAATGCTTGATTCTTCCTTGCCTTGTTGCTTGTTGTGCAAATAGTGGGAGATAAGGAGATGTCTAGATGGATGGATGTCAAATGGGTAGTGACAAAGGTAAGGAGTGTAGATAATGGGAAGAGAGGAATGATTGAGGGAAAGTAATCTAGATTTGATGTTGAGTTTAGGATGGAATAGGTAGTTCAAGTTTAGAGATGGATAAAGTTGACTTTGGGAAAAATGGAGGAGAAAATGCTTTTCTAAATTTGGAAATTTCGTGTATATAAAAAACTATCTTTGAAAATGGAAAAGACAAGTATTTATATGGACACAAGATGCTGTCTTGTAACTGCTAGAAATGTTGATGTGGCATGTGTCGCTATCACGATTTCGTAATTTGGTGCTAAGGAACATGACCGCGATAGACGGTTATACGGTTTTCGATCTAGTTGTCGCAGCTATTTTTATCTTTCTCACGGCCTTGGAGGCAGCGACAAGTAGACAACTGTAGGGAAAAATAATAAATAAAAGTGGTAAACGCAGCGGAAGCGATACTAAAGACGATTTAGTGACTTTTAAAATTTTTCCTTTATGAACCTTAAACCCTTTTAATCAATAAACATGCATATATATCAACAAAAGTAAATTACCTCTTGTCGCGTGATCCGATTGACTTACGTCGATGGTAATCCGCAAGACCTTCAATCCGAGCACGAACGTGGATCACCTAGGAGCGTGGTCTCCCTTTCCTTTGAATTGCAAACCTGTGAATGGACCAAACAAATACTTTCTTTTCTTTGTTAGTCACAAAACAATCAAAAGAATGTCAAAATTATTCCGGTCACTTTTGAGTTCACAATCTTATGATCGAAACTCGCGTGAACCTAGATCGATATCGTATACACAAGCTTATTGATGTTTAAACAATTGTATACTATCAAAGAATAATTTTTCACTCCTTTTTGTCTCTCTAGAATAAAAACTCTCTTAGAATTAAGAAGAAGAAGAAAGAAAATAAAAACTCAAGCACCAATTAATTGATGTGGCCGAACCCTATAAGAACGTATATATAGGTTGGCCGAATTTTTCTTCTTTTTCCTTTAGGGTTGCCGAATTCTATGTAGTATCTAATTAGGGTTGGCCGAATTTCATCATGTCACTTATATAGGGTGACCGAAATTCAACCCTAATTCTTTTTAACTTTATAGACTTCAAACCCTAATCCAACTCTTTTATTTTTATTCTTTTATTTGACTAAATAAAAAAAAAGACTCCTTATCTGATTAAATAAATAATACTAATTTATTTATTTACTTATCAAACAAGTCTTTTAACTTTAGGAAAGATTTGTTTCTTTAATTAAACAATTAATCAATAAATCAATTAATTCTTATTTAATTAAAACAAATGAAACAAAATAATATTTTTAGGTCAAAACCTTAACCTAGCCGCCCCATTTATATATAAGATGGGCCTAATATTATTTTTCTATTTCATTTAATCCATTGGACTTTAAATAAAAAAAGCCCACATGTGAACCAGAACCATTCTTACTAAAAGAAACAAGCCCACATGTCTTTCATTAATATATTAATATAATTGAGCAGCCCATTACTTAAATAATGTGCAAATTATATTCTTAATATATTAAATGCAATTCTAGATGGACCCTTAAATTGGTCCGGTAGAATATATCAAGTGATCCATGCAAGTCAGTGTGGATTGGGGATCTTGGCGGGCCATCTAAATTTAAGCTTCAATAGACACAACCTAATCACAATCAACAAATGATTCACTTAGGTCCGATCCATTAATTTTAACTCATTCCACTAAAGAGCTAAAACTGAACTCTTAAATAAAGATAGAAAAGGAAGATGCTCCTCATTCATACCCTAGACAATCATATTGGAGATAGTGTATCCTCGTGATTAATATCGGTAATCGCCAAGAGTTCATAGACCGCCTATAACTCTCTAAGTTACCATATTTACTCATATGACCACGTTTTGAACTTGGATATTTTGACTTGTCCAGAAGCCATGTTTTCAATAGACACTATTGAAAACTCAACGTTGAGATTTAATATCCAATTACCTCAAAACATCCATATGATGATATTATACTCTCATTTAATTAAATGGAGCCACGATGTCCATATCTATAAATGAAGTCCTCTATCGATTAACAAATGAATATCACCAAACTATCGAGGATAGACTATGCGATATAATCGTACTCATTGATAACTCGAATGATATCACTTGCAACCATAAGTCCATCATTTATCTCAGGATTAAGATAGACCCTCCGATTGTCCTGATAATGAAAAGACTATTATCTATTGACGGTTCTAGATAAAGCTTTTCATTGTGATCCGGTTCAAAGCACCCAGTGCACTAGATCCTTTTGCTCGAAGACACTCCGATGATTTTAGACTCATCATATCTCATTTGATCCCACTCAAATGCTAGCAAAAGAATTCTACAACTTTAACAAGATAAAGGTGCCCAACCTTTAACTTAAGTTGTGAACAATATTCAAGACTAACTAAAGAATTGTGTCTACCACATACATATCCAGATGTACGAACAATTCTTCTTTTCCCATAGTCTTTAGACCTTATGATTATTTACTTTGACAATTATAATACAAACTATAAATGCTATACGATTTGTTAAACCAGAAATCACTTTATTAATATGAAAAAGATTGTTAATTACAACATTACACTCTTGCTATTGAGCATAATCCTAACAACAACGACATTTGAATCAGAGATCTTCATGGGCAATCGTTGTTAGCCACATGGTGACATATAGGAGGTGATGCTAGACTTGATTGATTTCCTGATTTTCTTCCTCTCTGTCGCGGTTGGCATGCCAACGACATTTAGACAGCGACACTACATTTGGTTGCCTTCTCTCTCTTCCAAGCTTTCTGAAGCAGTCTCCTTTACAGCGACACTTTAATTATGACAATTCCTTGGCTTTTTTCTTTGCTATAGTTGGATCTTTGTCTCGGTGTCCTTATAGCGACACTTAGATAGCAACATTCCTCTAAGTATAGTCATTGTTGGCTTTCAAGCAAGAAATTTCTAGAGAATCAAGCAAAAAAGAGTAGGAAATGAGGGCTAAAATAATGTTTATTTTGGCTCGATCAAATACATGCTCTTGGAATATGAGGACAACACTGTAGGCACATCGGGTCAGCCTAATCCTCAAGATCCTCCCGTTTAGCCTGGTTTCCAAGGTCCTCTTGCTCATCCAGAAGATAATCAATCGACTCCTTGACTTTTGTCATTTGTATACTTTTGTATGTTAACTCCACTAGGGGTTTTTGATGGACATATATTGACCATTCTTTGGGTTTTTCATGAATTATTTTTTGGTTCCATTCTTGATTTTCTGAGTACTTTACTCTTTTGTTCTTGATATGCAATTGATTTGGTCGGTGTCCTGTCTTATTTGCTCAGGCTAATGTTCGACCTTTTTTTTATTTTTAGCCAGTCGAGTGTTCTAGGATCCTAACCCCATTTTATTTTGTTTTTTTTTTCCCATGTATACAAGTCACCAAGGAAGTCTCTTGGTTTTCTCTGTTACAATGTGAAAAATATATGAATTAAGTGTTTAAATAAGCGAGGGGGGGGGTGTTTGTGTGTGAATAGGCTTTAACTAAATTAATCGCCAACAATTTCGATTAATCAAAATTAATCTCATGCACCCCTAATGTCTAACACAAATCATCATATAAAGTAAGTGTGAAAAATAATGGTAATAACACAATGATTTGTTTTATGTGAGAAAATCCTTAGAGGGTAAAAACTCATGGGCATTATTGCTAATCGAACCCTCAAATCCACTATCTGCTAATACAATTATAATCTATGTTGACCACATCACACCTATATGATTATTAATCTGTCTTTGCTACCCGCAGACCTTTAATAGTGATTCTAGACTCTTGCTTGTAAACTAGCAAGCCTCTGGACCAAAATAACGTAGGAGGCTCCTCACTTTATGTACCGGGCAGGACAACGCCCAAGTGAGCCACCTAGATTCGTCCGAGTGGAGTCCAGAGCCTTATTTCAGTTGTTGGGTACTTCTTGATGCCCTAGCAAACCTCTGGGCCAGCATAATGTAGGAGACTCATCACTTTATGTATTGGGCTGGACAACACCCAAGTGAGCCACCTACGATCTTGATTTGTTCAAGGAGAGTCCAGAGCCTTATTTCAGTTGATAGGTACTTCTTGATTCCCTTACAAGACTTTAGACCAGCATCATGTAGGAGGCTCCTCAGTTTTTGTACCGAGTCCCCCAACGACCAAGTGTTCTACCTAGGTTCTAGTTCATTTAAGTGGGGTCCAGAGCCTCATTTCAGTTGCTGGGGACTTCTAAGATCCCAAACATTCCTCTAGATCAGTTCCATCAAAGAAGAACTAGCGGTTCCTTATTTCTTATACTAGGCCACTCTACACCCCAGTAAACAACCGAGGTCCCGTTTCGTTTTAGAGGAATCTCGAGCCCTATTATGTTTGTTGAAGACTCTTATCTACTCCAAGTAGAACCCTAGACCATCTGCAGTACTTGGGGACTAAAAGCTCACCATTCTCTCTCGTAATCCCTAAAGAAGGGATAATGATCCCTATATTCAGATATCTGAGTGGGTTACCAATTTATGATAAAAGCGCCTGAAGACCGGGATTTCTTATGTAGAAATACCTAATGCCCTAGACCGGAATAACCCCTCTAGAAGGATCACCACAACGAACTAGGTAGGCTACATAGTACTCTTGATGCGCTGGATCGAGATAACCCCTCCAGTAGGATCGGGAAGGCCACATAGCACTCTTGATGCCCTAGACGGGGATAAAACCTCTATGAGGATTGCCATAACGAACCAGGAAGGCTACATAGCACTCTTGATGCCCTAGACTGGGTTAACCCCTCGAGGAGGATCACCTTAAGACTAAGAAAAGCCATATGGTATTCCTGCTGCCTTGGTCGAGGAATACCCTCCTCTAGGAAGGATCTGGTGCACAAGTGCTTAAGTGGTATAGTTTCTAGCCAAACTAAGAATCTGGACTCGTGGCCCTTGTTGCCCATCTCATCCTCCAGACCAAGGGAGCCTATACCGCACTCTTGAAGCCTTGGACAGGGAATACCCTCCTCTGGGAAAACCTGGTGCTAAAGTGGCCTTCGTTGCCTACCAAGTACAGGTCGCTTAAGGATCAGGATACCTTACCAAGATACTTGATTCCTAGGTTTTCCATACAAGAAAACCTGGTGATAAAGTGGCCTTAGTTGCCTCCTAGGTATAGGTAACCTAAGGATCATGATACCTTACCAGGATACCTGATTCATGGGTTCACCACACAAGAAAACCTAGTGCTAAAGTGACCTTAGTTACCTACCAGGTACAAGTCACCTAAGGATCAAGATACCTTACCAGGATACCTGATTCCTGGGTTTGCCATACAAGAAAACCTGGTGCTAAAGTGGCCTTAGTTGCATCTCAGTTAAAGGTCACCTAAGGATTAGGATACCTTACCAGGATACTTGATTCATGGGTTCACCATAAAAGAAAACCTTGTGTACAAGTGGCCTTAGTTGCCTACTAGACACATATCGTCGAAGGATCAAAATCCCTTAGCGGGATGCCTAGTGCCGAATATTCACCAAATTAAAGACCAGAAGAGCCTATACTACACTCCAGAAGCCTCAAACGGGGAATCCCTCTTTCGGGACAAATCACCTAAGGATCAGGATCCTTTATCGAGATACTTGGTACCTTGATTCGCTATATGGAAACTGGGATTCCTTGTACAAGAATGCCTGATACCCTTGACTCTGACTAGATCCCCTCTAAGAAGTGATCTCTAATTGCCTACCACGATCATCATCTTACCAGAATTCCTCGTACAAGAATGCCCGATGCCTTGGACTAGGACTAGATCTCCTCCAAAAAGTGATCTAGTGCTTAAGTGGCTTTAGTGCCTACCAAGATTCATAGAACAGGAATGCCATGTACTTAGATTCACAAATGTTTTCGCAAAAGTCCTAAGATTCCTAGAATTGGAATGTCAGGAATGACTAGTAGCATGGTTTGTCTAAGCCAAGTGTGTAGGGAATGGTTTTTCATTTAAAGTCATGGCTACCAACGCAGAAGGATGAGCAAAATTCTTCAAGCATTACATATCCGGACTCTAACCCTAACTAGGTACCGGTGTTTAAGTCAGGGGGACTTCCGTTAATAGCCTTTTTTGGTAGGGGTCCTAAGAAGAATTTTCCATCCATATTTGAAGTAAAGAGACTTCACAGGGAAGCGTCCTAATACCCCGCTACTACATAGTCCAGGTATCCCACTACTGCATTAAACCCGGCATCCCACAATCGTGACATATCGGTACCATGGTCTAGCAAAAGGCGGGATATCTAGGTACCCCGACTTCTCCTAGAACCAGCCTGAGAAGCAATAAAGTGCCAGAAGAGCAGATTTATTAAGATAAGACAGGTATGCCAAATATGCTAAGATCAAGCTACAATGACAAACTGAATGCGACAATGTTTAAGTAAACAAGGAAATTGCCTTATTCTCGCCATTTAAGAGTCCTATTCAAAAGTGAATTCAACTCTTTTAGTTCTAAAAGCTATCACTTGATTCTAGGGAATTATTCCCACGATCTTCTCACTTATCACTATGGAACGCCCCGTAAATTACTAGGTCCTTAGACCAAATTTATGGGAGTGAACAACAAGAAATAATACCTATATATATGACATGATATTCTTTAGATTAGGGGACTTGATCTTCTTTTACCACAAAGAGCCTTTTTCTAGCCTCCACGACCTGATCTTCTTCTTCTCCAACAAGACACATATTATTCTTCTTCTTTTTTACAGATGAGAGAAAAGGGTCTAAGCCCGCCTATTATTGTAAGCTCACTCTAGAGCACTTATAATGTATTATTTTCCTACTTGTGTAAGCTCCTCAGAGCATGCTTTATTGATAAATACATAAAGAGCGATCACTCCCTCCACCGGATACTACTTAAGAGATTTTCAGCATGTTATCATATGTGATGCTTTTTCCCCCTATGCCAGTCCACCTTCTATCAAAAGACTTGTTATTCTCTCCCTATCTATCTATTTTATTATGCATGTATGTGTGTATGTGAGTTAGACTCTGACCCCATTGGTTTTAGTTCTCTTTTCCACCTGTTTGCATGCCAAGTCATACACAAAGAAGAGGAAAGAACATTCAGACTAGCTAGAAGAACTGAGGTAGTCTGATCCTCCATGAACACACCTATATCACTGAAGAACTCTTACCCCTCCTCCTTTATGCTTGCTATGTGGGTCGGGGAACTACAAATGAGATCTAGAAAAATACTGGATACAAGGTACAGGGTACATGTTACGAGGTACGAGGTACGAGGTATAGGATACGGGATACGGGGTACGGGGTACGGGGTACCCAATACGGGGTACTAGGCACATAAAGAATGATCAAAGCTCTTACATCATCATGGGAATTCCAAGCGCCATATCTTCTCTACATGCTTCAAGCCTCAATGGGCGGGGTGATTTTTCTCCTACCTACTGCACCTTACTCAAGATTTTTTACTCATACAAAACCACGGTACCAAGAGGTACCTACCCTGCTGTAGCCTACCAGGTAATGGTTTGAGGGTGTTAATTGAAATTCCTCACCCAGAGAAAATTTTTCGTTAGTAGAAAACAAACCAAAAGCATGCATAAAAAGGACAAGTATCTCTCCACCAAGGAGCATTTAGAGCTTCTCCACATGGATCATATAGGTCCTATGCAAACCGAGAGTTTAGGTAGAAAGAGATACATTTTTGTTTGTGTAGATGATTTCTCTAGGTTCACATGGACATATTTCCTTAGAGAAAAATCTGAAACTTTTGATAAGCGTAAAATGTTTTGTAATAAAATTCAAAATGAAATGAACTCAAACATTAAAAGCATAAAACGAATTATAAGTGACCATGAGAGGGAATTTGAGAATGTTTCCTTTGGAACATATTGTGATAGTATAGACATCTCCCATGAGTTTTCCGCTCCTAGGACACCTCAATATAATGGAGTTGTTGAGAGGAAGAATAGAGTCCTTCACGAGATGGCCTATGTCATGTTGCTTATTAACAATGTCCCTAGGAACCTATGGGCCAAAGCTGTCAATACGGTTTGCTATATAGGAATTAGAGTTTTCCTAAGGCCTGACACTAGGCAAACCTCCTATGAATTATGGAGAGGTAGAAAGCCAAATGTTAACTACTTCCACACTTTGGGGAGCAAGAGCTACATTTTAAATGATCGTTATCAACTTGGCAAGTTTAATGCTAAGAGTGATGAGGGTATCTTTATTGGCTATGCCTTAAATACTAAAGCCTATAGAGTTTTCAATTTGAAGATTCAGAGTGTCATGGAATCATTAAATGTTGTCTTTGATGATAATAGGCTCAAGTCTAGTGACCATGAGGAGAAAGTTGTTGTAGTTGATGATTCTCCTTTGGAGAATGTTGTGGAGACTCCTAATGTAGAGGACATACAACCTATTGATAGAGTTCCTCTCTTGAACTCTAAAGAACCCGTTCCACGGGTTAGGAAACTCCACGATAAAGAAGACATCGTTGGAGAGGTGAATGAGAGTGTTAGGACTAGGTGTCAAATATCTAATCTTATTAGCTACACATGCTACACCTCTCAAATAGAACCCAAAAAAGTTAAAGACGCCTTAAATGATGAATTTTGGGTTCTTGCCATGCAAGAAAAGCTAAACCAATTTGAAAGGAATGAGGTTTGGACTCTAGTTTCTAGACTTAAGACCACTAATATCATAGGCACCAAATGGATATATAGGAACAAATTTGATGAGGTTGGCAACATAGTGCGTAACAAGGATATACTTGTTGCACAAGGGTACTCTCAAATTAAGGGTATCGACTTTGAGGAGACCTTTGCTCCCGTTGCCCGTTTAGAGTCTACTAGGCTTCTATTGTCCATTTCTTATGTGCACAAGTTCCAATTGGACCAAATGGACGTCAAAAGTTCCTTCCTCAATGGCTTCTTGTAAGAGGTAGTGTTTGTTGAACAACCCAAGGGGTTTGTGGATGCACACCACCCTAACCATGTCTATCCCCTCAAGAAGGCTTTATATGGGTTGAAACAAGCACCGAGGGCTTGGTATGAGCGCCTCACTCAATTTCTTGTTGACAATGACTACACGAGGGGCAGTGTTGACAAGACCTTGTTCATCAAGAGAAACATAGATCAGTTATTCATAGCTCAAATCTATGTTGATGAAATTGTATTTGGCTCCACCAACAACACCAAGGTCCAACAATTTGTTGATGTTATGTCTCATGAATTTGAGATGAGTCTTGTTGGTGAGCTAAGTTACTTCCTAGGTTTACAAAGCAATTAAATGATGGGATTTTTATAACCAAATCCAAATATACCAAAAACCTAGTGAAGAAGTTTGGTCTAGAAAATGCCAAACATTGTGATACACCCATGAGTACCACTTTAAAGCTAAGAAATGATGCTAGTGGAAAAAGTATGGACCAAACTCTATATCGGAGCATGATTGGTAGCTTCCTTAATTTGACTGCAAGTAGGCCCGATATCTCTTTTAGTATGGCTATGTGTTCTAGGTACCAAACGGATCCTAGGGAGTCTCATCTCTCTTCTGTTAAAAGAATCATTCGCTATGTGAATGGGACATCCAACTATGGGATTTGGTACTCTTTTGACATTAATGCTAGTTTAGTTGGCTTTAGTGATGCGGATTGAGCAGGAAATTGCGATGATAGGAAGAGCACATCGGGCAGTTGCTTCTTTCTAGGCAACAACTTGGTGTCTTGGTTTTGCAAGAAGAAAAACTCGATTTCCTTGTCCATGACCGAGGCCGAGTACATTGCATCGGGGAGCGGATGCACATAACTCCTATGGATGAAGAAAATGCTAGTTGACTACGGATTCAACCAATGTACACTCACTCTCTTTTGTGATAATATGAGTTCTATTAATATTTCCAAGAATCCGGTACAACACTCTAGGACTAAGCATATTGGCATCCGTCATCACTTTATTAGAGAGCTTGTTGAAAATAAATGCATAGTGCTTAAACATGCAGGCATTAATGATCAACTAGCGGACTTATTTACAAAACCCTTAGATGCTACTCGATTTAAAACACTTAGTAGATTTATTGGGATATGTCTTGTGGAGTGATGAGTTTTGGTGATTGTTAACCACCAAAATTGGCAAATGACCAATGAAGAATTTTCCACCCGGATACAAGGAAGAAGCACAGGCCGAGATACTATCTAGGTACTCCTAAAAAGAAGAATACTAGATCGAATCTGGGTACCTATCTCCACCCTCGGAGTAACCCGAACAAAGCCTAGCAATCCCGATGACCCCTAAAACGTTCCAACACGGAGTTCAACTCAGACTCCTATCACGGAGCTCAATGGGGTACCCCGCTACTACACTGGATAGGTATCTCGTTACTAGATCAACAGGATACCTCGCTACTGCTTCAGCAGGGTACCCCGCTGTCACATCATACGGGCATCCAGATACAACTTCAGCTGAAATATCCCGTTTCTACATCCAACCGGTACCCCGCTGCGAGAACAACCGATATCAAGATACCCCTTTGACCAAGAATCAAACTAGCAAAAGGCGGGGTACACGAGAACCCAGATGAACCCAAATACCTCCTAGGATCCTCTCGCTAGATAACCATAAGAAATACTCACAGAATTATGTATCCATATGTTCAGACAGACAGGTCTTGAAGCTCCAAGGTTAGGGGAATGAAACGCGGTCATTCATCTCCTAATGAAAAGGTAGACTCCTTCCCGCCTCTTAAGAATTCCATTTGAATAAGGAGTCCACTAGTACCAGAATCCTCTCAAAAAGGAATCGCTTGATTCGGATAATTAAAGCTCCTACAAAATTGTCTCCAAGAAGGAAATAAAGTCTTGGGACTGCCAAAACCCTAGACCGAAATTGTAGGAGTGCATGGCAAGCAATGAACCTATATATGCGACACTATATTCACCAAGAGAGGGATCGAAAATTTGCCTCTCCAAACCCTACACTCGTCTTCAGTTCTACTTATCAACAGGCACGAGCATGCCATCTCCATCACCTAACAGAAACCTTAAATACCGCCACATATCGCCATAGTCCAAATTTCATCAGTTGTATCCATGTTTTTATTAATAAAATCGTACATGTTAATCTTTTCTTGGATGAGTTTTAGTTTTGTTTGACAGAAATCTTATTGGTATCGAACTACGTGATACCCCTCCGACCGGGATCTATCTCGATCTTGGTCCTTAAAGTTGTTATTTGGAGATTCACCCCAATGATAATTTTCCATTAACACTTTTGGCGCCGTCTGTGGGAACGTAGTTTACCAACATTTATAGAAAAGCTGTCTTATCTCTATCCGGTGAAGTAGAAAGATGAGATAATCAGCTCCATTGCGACCCTTGTCACTTGCTTCCACCGAAAGAGCTCAAAGACGAGGTAGAGGATCCAAGAATGACAATCCGACACCAATACCTCTTCTAGTCACAACCGTAGGCCCTTTGCCCCGAGATCAGATTGGGCAGGAGATCAATTAGGATATTCTAGAGCAACAAGCTGCTACCTACGTAGAAGCCATTCGACTCAGAATGATAGCTCAAAGAATCCCCTTTGAAGCAGCCGGGATCAAAGGAGACATTGGCCTAAGTATCCGAGAACCAGTATTTGACCGACTAGGACCATCTCTACCAAACCCAGTCCACCAAGTTAATTTTTGACCTCGACTAGTAAAGTCCGCGATTGAGATTCCACCGAGGAGGGTCCAACCCCCGGCAAGGCCAAGAGGAGAAAAGAACGATCCACAGCTAAACTTAGAAGGAAGCGCCAGATCTTGAAAAAGCACTAGAAGCAGGCACCAAAAAGCCAAGCGGGAGGAAGTGGTTGTTGATTCAAAAATCTTGGATGAAGAAGGCTCGGTGGCCTGATCCTGAAACGCTAAATCCTAGCGCTTGGAGAATCAGATAGCCAAAATGGCTAAGGAGTTAGAGGAATTAAAGAAGGGAAAGCACCAAGGAATCTAGAAGAACCCCTTAGGTGAGATGAATGCACCATTCTCCAAAAGAATTAGGGAGGTGGGGCTTCCCCCCCCCCCAAAAAAAAAAAAAAAATTCAGGATGCCCTCCGAAAAGTACTCCAGAATAGAGGATCCTATCAGTCACCTGGAAAGCTTTGTCCACCAGATAGAAGTCCAGAATGAAACACGAGCAGCCATGTGCAGGATGTTCCCACCGACCTTGACTAACTATGCCAAAACGTGGTTTAGGAAATTGCCACCAGGTAGTGTTAATTCTTTCTCTAAGCTTACCACAGCTTTCTGTACACAGTTTCAGGGAATCAAGCCTCGTCCTAAGGACCCTATCTTGCTTCAATATGTGATCCAGGAGCGGGGTGAAACATTGAGGTCTTATGTGGAGAAATTCCATAAGGAAGTGATCCAGATGGGAGTATTCGACCAAAAAGAAACCATGGCCAATTTCCAAAGAAACTTGTGGGTGGGCAGATTATTTCGCTCTTTTGCTAAGCATCTACCAGAAACTTACCAAGAAGCTTACAATCAAGCTTTAGAATAGGTGGACATAGAAGAGCAACTCCAGATCAAGGTGGAGCATGATGAAGCCCGGCTGGCCCCGCGTCCTAAGAAGGAGGCTCCAAAGCCCGTACCCGTCAAGAGATTCCAAAATCAGCCCCCAAACAGGTCAACCTACATGCCAGGAAAAGTACCCGACTAGGAAATCCTCTCTCAGGAGATCGCCCCCCAAGGCGGCCCTTCTGAAAGAAGTTGCCCGGGTGACAAGGGAGGAAGATGTATATAATCACTACACCCCCCTCAACGCTTCAAGGGAAACCATATACCTCGCCATCCGGGACAAAGGCCTACTCATGAAGCTAGGTCTCATGAAAGTTCCAGCTGATAGGAGGAACCAGTACAAGTATTGCGATTTCCACGAGGATGTCAGACACAACACCTCAAAATGCTATAGCCTCCGTAATCAGATCGAAGCACTGGTAAGAGGAGGCCTGCTGACAGAATTTCTACAATAGGTACGGGATAGCATCAAGGAGGGGAAACAGGTACAAAGCGGGATTTAGAAGGCGATAGATAGAATGAGGGATAGGGAAAAGGATCTGATGCAGTAGATTCAAGTGATTCATACCATTAATGGAGGCCCCACCCTAGCTGGAACTTCCAACAATTCTAGGAAGAACCACGCAAGAAAAATTCCTAGACTCAACGCAGGTTAGGAGATATTCAGGGTCAACAGTGGGTCCCGTGATCCATCCTGCTCTACCAAAATTGTTTTTGCAGAGGAAGATTTCTACAATACAATCCAACCACATGACGATGCCATGGTAATCTCGGTACAAATAGCTAACTGTCGGGTTCACCATATCTTGATCGATACAGTTAGCAGCGTCGACATCCTATTTAAGGGAGCTCATGAGCAACTTCACTGAAGAATTCTTGTTACAATAGTTGCACTTCGCTTTTGTATGGTTTCACATGAGACTCAATAATGCCCATGGGATCAAAAATCCTACAGGTGATAGTCGGAGAAGCTCTACTTTAGCAGAACGTAATGACGGAGTTCATCGTGGTGGATACCCCGTCTGCTTACAATGCCATTCTGGGTAGGCCCTTCCTCTCAGGGATTAGGGGGATACTATCAGTTTATCACAATGTCCTAAAATTTACAATGGGAATAGAAGTGGGAGAAGTGAGAGAGGATCAACAGGTAGCGCGTAATTGCTATACGGTATCCACCAATCCCGCCGCGCTAGCCAGACAGTGCGCACATGTGGCCAGTGAAGTAAACCTGGATACGTCGGAACAATGTCATTATGACATGGAAGAAGGAGAGGTACCAGACATAAACATAAAAGAACAGGAGGATGAAGAGCAGGGTTATACCAGTGGATCAATTAGAAGAAATACCCATCCGAGGAAAAGATCTCATTAAGGTGGTTAAAGTCGGAGGGGGGTTAAATCCTGAAGTCAAGGAATACTTGATAAAGCTCCTCAGAGAATACAACGATATTTTTGCTTGGACCCATAAGGAAATGCCCGTTATTCCTCTTAGCTTGGTCACTTACAGGCTAGCAATAGTCGCAACCGTCAAACCAGTGAAACAGAAACGAAGACACTTCAATCCTAAACGGAACGCTGCAGTCCATGAAGAAGTGGATAAACTCTTAAAAGCTGGGTTCATAAGGGAATCCCGATATCCCGAATGGATCGCCAATGTGGTCATGGTAACCAAATCTACCAGAAAATGGCGTATGTGTGTGGACTACACTGATCTCAATCGGGCTTGCCCTAAAGATAGCTTCCCACTACCTAAGATCAACCATCTCATCGACTCTACAGCGGGAAACAAGCTTCTAAGCTTCATGGATGCCTTCTCGGGATATAATCAGATCATGATGCATCCCTCAAATCAAGACAAGACCAGCTTCATTACAGGGCAATGCCTCTACTGCTATAAGGTAATTCCAAATGTCATTCAGACTTAAGAATGTAGGTGCTACATACCAGCGTATGGTGCATAAATTGTTCAAGAAGCAGATAGGAAGATCCATGGAGGTATACATAGATGACATGATTACAAAATCTTTGGAGGGCGGGCAACACCCAGAAGATTTACGCCTAACTTTTCAGGTAATTAGAAAGAACCAGATGAGACTGAACCCCACAAAGTGTGCTTTCGGGGTAGCAGCAGGAAAGTTCCTGGGGTTCACGGTACATGAAAGGGGAATTGAGGCTAATCCTCAAGTCTCCCACAACACTCAAGATGGCACAGGGATTGACATGGCGAATAGCAGCATTGAACCGATTTATATCCCGCTCCACCGATAAGTGCCTCTCATTCTTCAAAATTATCAAACAGGGAAAAAAGCTAAAGTGGGATGAACAAAGCGAGTTGGCTTTCCAACCCTTGAAGGAATACTTGGCTAGTCCCCTTTTACTGGTCAAGGCCCACATGGGGGAAGAGCTCTAACTTTACCTAGCTCTCTCAAAAGCTGCCACCAGTGGAGCCTTAGTGAAAGAATGCAGTGACGGAATACAAAGACCGATGTACTATGTAAGCTGTGCTTTTACCAAGTTTGAAAACAATTATACCCTGACTGCAGCTAGTCAACTCCGGCCATATTTTCAGGCACACATTATCATGTTAGTTATCGATCAGCCCTTACGACAATTCATCCAAAGACCGGATGTGTCAGGCAGGCTGGATCTATGGGCCCTAGAGCTCACCCAATTTGACATCAAATACAAGCCAAGGTCCACGATCAAAGCACAGGCCTTATCCGACTTTGTAGTGGAGCACAGCGTGAATCCGGATCCAGTTACCAAGCCTGACCCTAGTCCGAATCAGACCGATCTGAAATAGCCTGAAGATAACAAGACCTGGATTCTATACACAGATAGGTTATCAAGTCAATCAGGATGCGGAGCTAGAACAGTTGTTATAGACCCGGAGAGACTCAAATGCAGCCACTGCTTTAGGTTCGAGTTCAAGGCTACTAAAAACGAAGCAGAATATGAAGCCTTACTAGCGGGAATGGGAGTAGCAGAAGCCTTAAGGGACGAATTCCTCCTAGTTAAGAGTGATTCCCAATTGGTGGTCAACCAGGTGTTGGGGTTGTACCAGGCAAGAGGAGACAATATGGTAGCATATCTTGCTAAAGTCCGAGAAGTAATGTCGAGATTTAAAGGCGTAAGGATGGAACAGATACCCCGAGTGAAAAATCACCGGGCATATGTTCTAGCCAAGATCGCGGCAGGTGAGGGGCATATCCTACCAAGAGGGGTACCTCTCAAACTGATACCCTATTCCAGCATAGCCGGGGGGTGGAAATCCTACCAGTCAACCGATTCCCTTGTTGGATGGATCCTATAGTGGACTACCTCCGAAGTAACACTCTACCTGTAGATCCAGACCAAGCATGCAAAATGAAGAGAATCGCTACCCGGTATTGCCTTGTGGACGGATACCTTTACCGCAAAGGGAAATCCCTCCCCCCACCTAGATGCCTTCACCCAGATGATGTTACCTGGGCACTTAACGAGGTAAATTCAGAGGACTGTGGTAATCATGCCGCAAGCGAGACACTAGCCTACCAAATACTTAATATGGGCTACTTTTGGCCGACTATACATCAAGATGCAAAACAATTTGCACAATCCTGCGAAGCTTGCCAAAAAATAGCAAACCTCCCTCCGGAAAGGCTCTCCTCGATCAGTACACCCTGCCCCTTTGCAATTTGGGGGCTAGATCTAATTGGCCCGCTTCTTACTGCACCCGGTCAGGCCAAACATGCAGTGGTAGCAATAGACTACTTCACCCGATGGGTGGAAGCTAAGGCACTTGTCAGGATAACTGAAGAAAAGACCACCGGTTTAGTTAAAGAGAGTATCGTTTGCCACTTCAGTACCCCGATGGCCATCATAGCTGATCTAGTAAAGCAATTTGATAACGCCAAATTTAGAGAATTCTACGAAGATCGAAACATTGATCTCCGATTTGCATCAGTGGCACACCTTTAAACCAATGGGTTGGTAGAAGCTACCAATAAGACAATAAAGAAGCTTCTAAAGAAAAAGCTCTAACATAAGAAGGGGTTATGGGTTGAAGAATTGCCCAATGTGCTATTGGCGTACAGGACAACTAGGAGGACTACAACAGAGGAAACCCCTTACTCATTAGTATTCGGAACTAAAGCAGTCTTGCCCATCGAACACAAGCTTATATCTTTCCGAATTCAAAATTATGAACCAGAAGATAACGAGGCTAAGTTAAGAGCCAATCTGGACCTACTCGAGGAGAAACAAACCAAGATCACTGAAAGGGTAGCAGTATACCAGAGTAAGATAGCCCGACACTTCAACAAGAGAGTGAGGATCCGTAACTTCAAAGAAGGAGACTTGGTTCTTAGGAAGGTAACCCAGAACACACAAAAAAGATCTGACGGGGTCCTTGCTCCTAACTGGGAAGGCCCTTACCTGATTAAAGCAATACTCGGGGTGGTGCCTACAAGTTGAAGGACATGGAGGGATACTCGGTGGATCACACGTGGAATGCTGATCACCTTAGGAAATTCTACCCTTAGAAATTCAATTTACATCAGCTGGAATACACACCCCGATTTTACATTGTACTATTTGAAAAAAATTCAATAAAGTTAGTTATCTCTCCTACATGATTCTCTAATGATCACTCTGCAAGATCCCCTACATACTTCTCCTTACCGCCTTGGTCGGGGTATACCCTACTCCGAGAAGCCTGGTGCTAAAGTGGCCTAAGTTGCGTACTAGGACTGATAATTTTCGCCAATACTGACTCGCCTCAAGACTAGAAAATAGCC
Source organism: Acer negundo (assembly GCA_035582765.1). Classification (NCBI taxonomy): domain Eukaryota; kingdom Viridiplantae; phylum Streptophyta; class Magnoliopsida; order Sapindales; family Sapindaceae; genus Acer; species Acer negundo. The sequence goes on along the minus strand of CM069231.1, from coordinate 22,306,928 downwards.
TTATAGTGCTCATGCTGCCTTGTTTGGGAAATACCCTCCTCCAAGAAGATTCTGATATATCAGACTAAGGACCCGGACTCGTTGCCTTAGTTCCCCGCTGCATCCTTAAGACCAGGAAATAGCCTTAGGGCGTTCCTGCTGCCTTGGTCGGGGTATACCCTCCTCCAAGAAGGATCTGATACACCAGACTAAGGATCCAGACTCGCAACCTTAGTTGCCCGCCGCATCCTCAAGACTAGGAAGGCACTCCTGCTGCCTTGGCCGGGGTATACCCTCCGCCAGAAAGCCCGATGCTAAAGTGGCCTAAGTTGCCTACCAGGACAGACCATCAGAAGGATCGGGATACCTTTTCAAGATACTCAGCTCTTTACTCCTCCTTCTCTCCAGGAAAGAATGACATTAGGGTATTCAAACTACTTTAGTCTAAGTATACCCACCTCCGAAAGGCCTGATGCGAAAACAATCTAAAATTGCCTATCAAGACAGAATCAAGATACCTAGCCGAGATACCTGATGACTTGCTTCTTCTGAAGATACTTATAGCCGAAGCAGGCTTGATTATCTATCGGGATATCCAGAACCTCAAACTGCTGCATACTCATTAAAAACCAACTAAATAAAGGCATGTGTCCACCTGTTAGATCCCGTTGATGTTTACAACGACAAGTTACAAGATCGTTATATGGCTCAAGTATCCCGATCAGGAAGCAGGTCTCCAAAGTTAGTTCCATTCATTTACAAGTACGGAAGCTGCGGGATCTACTCTAAATTAGGATCTCTCATAAGTCAAGATTTTTCCAAAAGTCTATATTTTTCTAAGTCAATTTCCTTCTAAATCAAAACAGCAAGCAAAATATAATTTGTTTTAACAAATAAAAATCTTTTATTGGATAGACGGGGTGCCTAACTCCCTCTTAAAGGCTACAAAAAATATATATATATATATATATGAAAGACAAGTCAGGCATCCTCCTTCTCCTCCAAGTTCTCTCCTTGACTAATTGCTTCTTCCCTGGACACCTCAACTGCAATATCAGGCTAGGTCTCCTCGACTGCTGGAACCATAGATCCAGTTGAAGCATTTTCTTGTCCCTCGATTGCCAAACTACTTTTGTCTGCCTCAACTTCTGGAACCCCAGTTCCATCTGCATCTTCTTCTTCCTCCTCTACTAGAATAACTTCTGAAGGAGGCACGGGGTCTTGTGTTTATCCTTCCTAAGTAGAGGGAGGGTCAGTCTGAGTAGAAAGGCTAAACCTTCGGCCTGGATGGGCATCGTCATATGGAGAATCTTCCTGAGTTTGATCCTCACCCGTAAGTTGGGCAGCCTTCGCCATGATCTGTCCTCGGTCCCAGTTCAAGGCCGCTTGAAGATCAAATGGAAAAGGCAAAGTCGTGGCCACCTCATAGAAGGCAGGGAAATACCTATCTTCAAAGGAAGGACCTTCTTAGGCCTCCAAGTTCTGCACTGTCTCCCTTAAAAGACGGTTTTCATCCTGCAACAGTTTTTCTCAATTTTTAGGCATTCCCTCTCCTCAAGCCGACATAGGGACTGGACTATTTTGGTATCCAGGCAACGTAGGTAGCGTTGTGCCTCCACCATGGCAGTCTGCCTACCATGTTTAGATGCTTTAGCCTCCTAAAGTAGAGGGGCCACAATATGCTGGGCTTGAGCCAACTCCTGCTGGGTATCCTCTAGCTTGGCCTGAAGCCCTATGTAGGCTTCCTTCGTAGTCAGCAGTTGTTTCTCCATGGCCAAAGCAAATTTAAAACCCTACAAGAAGAACAAGAGTCAATACTTATAGAAAAGAGAGGAGAATAACAATGGGAGAAGTAGAATGCTACCTCAGCCAATATAGAAGCCCCTTTGGCCTTCAGAATTTCTGTAGGAAGTTTCGTAATGTTCATTAAGCTCCCTCCAGGGCAAGATGCTATGAACCAGGATACCACCTTGTCATGGGAAGCACCTTTTGGCCACGATCCCAAAGGAACATCTGCGGTGGGATAGGAGGTAAGAGTAGCTTCCTTCTCTATAATTCCAAGCTGCTCCATGAAAGGCAATACTGTTGGAGGAAGGTTAGGAGAAGTGCCCACAACATGAGGAGCAGCAACCTTTCTGGTCTTCTTTTGGGGTTGTTCTAAGGAGCCCCGGGTCTTGGTAGCTCGAGCCAGCATTGACCTTATGGATTGGCATCCCAGGGTACGAATAGAGAGGCGAGTAGGAGTCCTGACGAGCATTCCTGCAGAAGCAGGAAGAGGCGAAAGGACATTGGCTGGAGGTTTAGCCAAAACAGAAGAAGGAATAAGGACCGCATTAGGCTGAGTAGTTGTGACCTGGGTAGTACTAGAGGGAGAAGGAGGAAAAGATAGGACAAGAAAGGTAGAAGGAGGCAAATCCACACTTCATGTCCATATCCTGAATGAAGTAGGAGAACCGGTCACCAGCGGGGTAGCAGAGACTGTTAAAAAAAAGATATCTTGGTAATGAAGGGAGAGTAAAAAATGTACATACATGAACAAAGAAGACAGATGAAATTTCTATACTTAGAAGCGTGTAGGAGATCATCAAAGACTTCTCTAATCGGGCTCCTTCCAAGGGATCCAAAGTAGGATATTGCACATTGAATTACCCCCTTTTTAAGATCTTTCCTAGAAAATCCCAGGATTCTAGAGAAAAGACCCCTTTAGCCCATTTGTCTTTAGCTGTGAATTGGGTTGGGACGAGGTACTCGAATCACCTAATATAGGCTGTATTCCCCCATTCACCTTTGACAACAAACCACTCTTCCTTCCATGGCAGAACATATTTAACATTCGCACCAGGAACGATGAACTTCTTCTCGTTGGAAGCTCTCAAATAAAATTGACCCCGTGGTACTAAGTTCGTTATCTAAAATAAGTGACGCAACCCGTCAAAGCCCGGCTCCCTGTTTATGTTGTCCCTAGCACACTGCTCCCTCCAGAGCACTAAAAAGCCCGCCAAATGCTTCCAGAAACCCAGTGAGATCTAGAAGGTGCCAATTCTAGAGCGACCAAAGCCCGGCAAAAGGTCGGATGAAGAGGGAGTCGGACTCCGCATTCAAAAGCCGCTTTATGGATGAGGAGGATAACTCGCGGCGAGGTGTAGACGTCATATCCCTGATGAGGAAATGAGAGATCGATGTAATCCGGGATTTGATACTCCTCCCGTAGCTTAGCCAGGGTCTTCACCGTACACACAGAATTGGGAATGATACGTCCATCGTGAAAGGAGGTGAAAGAACCGGTATGCACCCCGGACAATGTAACGACTGGTGCATCACCAGTCTCCCCTACCTCGCCACTAACTCTGGTATCTTCTTCGTTGGTGAGGTGAACCGGGTCCTCTGGCATATTATGGAAACCCGACCCGATTCTTATGTTCCTTGTACAACGACAACGTAACAGTGTCTGTTCGTCACCGGACTTGTCCACTTCATTTTGACCTCTCTTTTTTCCCCATGGTCTTAGAGAACCCGCCTCGGATCCCCTCTCAAGAAGATCATCGAGACTGTCGGGTGAAGGGGGCAAATCGGGATGAGGTTCAGAGGAAGTGGGATGAAGACCTGGGGAAGGAACTGGAAGTTTTGAAGGAGACGCCATTAGAAAATAAAGGGGAAAGCCTGAAAGATTGCTAGTAAGAAGAACAAAGAAAAAAAAAGGCTAGGGTTTTTTTCTTTTCTGCTTGTGAATTTGAAAGTAATGAGGAAGGGTAGCTGGAATTCTGGGTTACTTATAGACAGAGACAGTCGGTCACGCACAAGGAAACCAAAATTGATAAGGAGTTCGTAACCGGTAACGTGCTAGAAAACCGGAATTGATAGGGAGTGGATGACCGGCAACGTGCTTGGAAGATGTGCCAATGGCGGTTTTGCATTAATCGTGCCAAAACGGCTCGTTTTTGAAATCCGCAAGCCTATCATTATCTGACAAGTGGCTAAAACAAAATGATTACCAACGTATCTAGGTGGGATTTCCTTCCCGGCTATGATACCTAACCGGACATCTGACAAACAAGGTAGAAAATCCTTCGAGTAAAAATGGAATCTTGACTCCAACCCGATAAGACAGCTGTGTTCAAGTCAGGGGGGACTTCTGTTAACCACCAAAATTGGGAAATGGACTAAAGAAGAATTTTCCACTCGGATACAAGGAAGAAGCATAGGCTGAGATACCATCTAGGTACTCCTAAAAAGAAGAATACTAGATTGAATATGGGTACCTACCTCCTCCCTCGAAGTAACTCCAACAAAGCTTGCAATCCCGATGACCCCTAAAACCTTCCAACGCGGAGTTCAACTCAGAATCCTATCACGGAGCTCAATGGGGCACCCTGCTACTGCACCGGACAGGTATCCTGTTACTAGATCAACAGGATACCACACTACTGCTTCAGCAGGGTACCCCGCTGTCACATTATACCGGTATCCAGATTCAACTTCAGTTAAAATATCCCGTTTCTACATCCAACCGGGTACCCTGTTGCGAGAACAACCAATATCAAGATACCCCTTTGACCAAGCACCTAACTAGGAAAGCATCAAATTAGCAAAAGGAGGGGTACACGAGAACCCAAATGATCCCAAATGAACCCAAATACCTCATGGGATCCTCTTGCCAGATAACCATAAGAAATACTCACAGAATTATGTATCCATATGTTTAGACAGACAGGCCTTGATGCTCCAAGGTTAGGGGAATGAAACGCGGTCGTTCATCTCTCAATGAAAAGGTAGACTTTTTCCTGCCTCTCAAGAATTCCATTTGAATAAGAAGTCCACTAGTACCAAAATCCTCTCAAAAAGGAATCGCTTGATTCGGATAATTAAAGCTTCTACAAAATTGTCTCCGAGAAGGAAAGAAAGTCTTAGGATTGCCAAAACCCTAGACCGAAATTGTAGGAGTGCATGGCAAGCAACGAACCTATATATACGACACTATATTCACCAATAGGGGGATCGAAAATTCGCCTCCCCAAACCCTACACTCATCTTCAATTCTACTTATGGACAGGCACGAGCATGCCATCGCCATCGCCATCACCGAACAGAAACCTTGAATACCGCCACATATCGCCATAGCCCGAATTTCATCAGTTGTATCCATGTTTTTATCAATAAAATCGTACCTATTAATCTTTTCTTGGATGAGTTTTAGTTTTGTTTGACAGAAATCTTGTTGGTATCGAACTACGTGATACCCCTCCCACCGGGATCTATCTCGATCTTGGTCCTTAAAGTTGTTATTTGGAGATTCACCCCAGTGATAATTTTCCATCAACAGTGATTGACCCCATTTAGGGAACTCAAGCAAAGAGAGCAATTGCATACTTGGTGCATGCAAAAATTTGAAAAATTTTATGCTTCTTTATTAATTGCTTGAGTATCTTGGTTGCACTTTTGTATATACGTTTTTATCTAAACAAGTGTGAACTATGCTTTGGATGTAATTCATGTTATATTTATGTTCAAACATGCATATTTGGACTAGGAGATTCACCTAGGAAGTACTTGTTGAATGACCTTTAATGATCTCCATAACATGATGATTCTTTAGTGACATGCTTAAAATGTGAAAAGCATGAAATTCTAATGACATGCTCAAATGAAAAAGCATGAATTGATGATTGAAATTCTTTAATGCAAAACAATGTGTGAAAAATTTATGAGACTCAAAATGATTAAAGGATCTTGTATCCGTTTTAAGGATTTTAAAATCCAAATGTCTCTCTTTCTTTATAAGTTGAAAATTTCTATAATAATACGAATATCTTATCTGGAAAAATCAAATAGGGTGCAAAGTTGCTCATGACATGTTTCGCTTATAAAGTTGGATATAGTGCTCATAATTTGAAATAAACAAATTCTCTATACCCTTGCTTTAATTCATGACAAATGGTGAAATTGGTTTGAATTCCTATAGGAAACCTTTGTCATTTGCTTTGCCAAATACCATTGATTTTTGGACTTGAATCCAATATATCTTGCATGCAAAGCATTTATAACCCACATTTTTCTATGAAAATAAATCTCCTTGTATCTCTCCTTTTACTTGAGTTGCATAAAATGTCTTATATGATTATGCAAATGACATGTATGCATCTATCTCTCTTTGCTTCAAGTGACCCTTTTGGGGATTACTCATTTGCCTATCTCATGACAAGAAGGGGGAGTAGTATGTTGGTAAAGGGAGAATCATTATTGTGCTAATTGTAGTAGCAAAATTACATGTTCGGGAGAATACACATTGAGGGGGAGTAACCCTTTGAGGGGGAGCATTGCATTCACATACATTGCATGATGTTGTGCTTAAATTCTTAAAATGCAGATGCTTGTTTTATTCTCACTTGATTATCTCACATACACTTGCTTTAGAAAGTGTAATTTATTGTTTTAAAGGGTTGATAGTTCTACAAGAGATTGAAGACTTAAAGTTTTATATTTTATATCTCTTTGTAATGTAGAATATCATTGTTGACCTTTAGTTTCAATCGTAGTGAGGATCAATGTGAGTGGTGGTTTTGTAACAAAATAGCCAAAAGGGGAGATTGTAAGGTCTCATAAATTGATTGGCTTATTTCGTGGACAAACCATATTTGGGGTTTGATGTAAGTGTAGCTTAGGCTTTTGGTGGTTGATGCTTTGCATAACCAAGGCCCTCTCAAGACATCAAGAGAAGAAAAAACAAAGGTAAATTTCTAAATGCTTAGTTGCTTTAAAGAGATGTAGTTACACACACTCACAACACATGCATGATTCTTATTCATGTATGTTGTGTGTCTTTATTATATGTGCATTAATGTTCATTTATCTCTCTTCTTACATGTTTAATTTGATTACATCTTGTGTGTCAATTGCCATGAAATGATTAGGCTTAGAATGCATTAAAGTTGTAGGGGGTGCTGTACAACCGCCCTTCAAGAGCCCTACGTACAGCGCATGTAAGGCGGTTAGAGCAAACTTGCTCTTAACCGCTCTACGACCGCCCTACGTAGAGCGGTGCCTCTGGTCGATTTTTTAATTGCCTGTAAACCGCCCTACAACCGCCCTAGGTAAAGGGGGTGTTGGGCGGCTCTCAAAATCCCGAGAGCAACCGCCCTTAGTTCGCCCGATTTTCGCCCTACGCGTAGAGCGATCATGAAGAACTTGTTCTTCATTTCCCAAGTGAACCTCCCTATAACCGCCCTACATAGAGCAGGTGTAAGGCGGTCAAGTTTGTCACCATATATATATGCTACTTTGACTTTAGGTCAATTTTAAGAGAGTCCAAATCATATTTTGACTTTGCATATTTCCAAAGAGAAAAAATCACTAAACAACTCACCTTTGGTTACTCAAACACATATCCAAGTGCAACAAACATCATCTAGCAATCATCTATGATCATCTAGGTGTCATCTATGCTTGGTTTTTATTCAACACAATTAGCTTGGTAAGTTGGTCACTAATATATACATATTTTGTGTCTTTCTTAACAATCAACCTCATTTATCACTTGCATGCTTATAGAACATATTCTATTGACAAGATTGAGATAATTGTGTTGATTGTTTGAGAGTTGTATTTTGGTAGCTATTATTAGGATTGTTTAATGTTTGATAGCTATGCTTTATGACATGTCATATAGCAAAGATTGATATCTAGGATTGTGATTATTGTCATCTTTCATCCTAGATAAGCATTTAGTGTAACCTAGCATTACTTGCTCTTTGAATATCATATTATTCACATTAGGTTGTTTATTCTCTTTATTAAGAAGCAAGTCTTCTGACTACCGGTGAGTGGTGCAAGCACATTGGACTAGGTCCACTTTTATAGGCCTGCGGGTAGTAGTGGCAAGTTATAGACCGTGAGAGGTTGAGGTCAACCTAGGTTGTAAACGTCATTGCAATTAGTGGATTCGAGGTTTGAGTGTGGCGCACTATACAGCCCATGGTTTTTCCCGTAAGGGTTTCCACATAAATATCCTGTGTCATTTAAGATTCCGTACTTTATACACTTGATATATTATTGTGACTAGTTAGGGGTATTTTCATCAATTTGACTAATAACTAAAATTGGGTAAAATTGGGTAAAATCGGATAAAATCTATTCACCTGCCCTCTAGATTAACATTGCACACACTATAATTTATTTCAACCCAAATTCCTCATTTCTACTCAGAGAGTCTAAAGGTAGGGAAAGGGATCGAAGAATAATAACCCGGCACCAGTTCCCCCACCAAACGTGGGCTCCGTGCCTCAGGATCCTGCTATCCAAGAAAAAAAATGGGATATCCTAGAACAGCAGGCTGCAGCCTACACGGAGAGTGTCCGCCTCCAGATGAATTCCCAAGAGATACAATTCGAAGCATCTAGGACCGCAGGAGAGGCTGGACTGGGTACCTGGGTACTGGTCTTCGGCAGACTAGGTCAACCACTTCTAGTTCAGAACCCCCTTGTAGATTTCAAACCCCGATAAGTGAGATAAACAGTGAATATCCCTCCCAAGAGAAACCAGCCAGCCTCTACACCGATAGCAGAGGAGAGGGTTTAACAGCTAGACACAAGTGCAAATACCAAGCCTAGAAGAAATCTTAGAGGGAACCTTCCTCTGAGGGAAGAACTCAAAAGGGTAATAGTGGTGTCCGAAACCTCAGACAATTAAGGCTTAGAGGCTCAATCTCAAAACATTGGGTCCAAGCACTTTGAAGACAAGATGGCTAAGATGGCAAAAGAGCTCAAAGAGTTTAGGAAGGAAAAGCACCGAAGTACTCGAGGGGAAATGGAACACGCCTTTCTCGAAATGAATCCGGAAGGCAAAGCAAACCCCCCCCCCCCCCCCTCAAATTTAGGTTGCCATCTAAAAAGTACTCTGAATCAGAGAACCCCGTGAACCATATGGAAAGCTTTGTCCACTAGATGGAGATCCATAACGCTACCTGGTAAGCAATGTGTAGGATGTATCCCTCAACCCTAATAGATAGTGTGAAAACATGGTTCAAAAAATTACCCGTAGGTAGTATGGATTCTTTTACAAAGCTTACCACAGGTTTCTATGCTTAATTTCAAAGAATCAAGCCTCGTCCCAAGGACCCCATCCTTCTTCTATATGTGATCCAGGAGCGGGGTGAGACACTGAGGTCATATGTGGAGAAGTTCCATATAGAATTGATCTAGATGGGAGTTTTCGCCGAGAGGGAAACTTTGGCCAACTTCCGAAGAAATCTATGGGTTGGAATATTATTTCGATCTTGTGTTAAACATCCATTTGAAACCTACCAGGAGGCTTATGACAAGGCATTGGAGCAGGTGGAGATAGAAGAGCAACTACGAATCATGGTCGAGCTTGACGAAGCCCGATCGACCAAGCGCCCAAAAAATGAGTTTCTAAAGCCCGTAACAGCAAAGAAGTTACAAAATCAACCTCTAAACCGGTCTACCTACCGACCACTGTCAACCAAAGAAGGTTTAACCGGAATGGGTAGCATACTTAACTTGGCCACCCAAACTGGTGCCAATGGCCTACTTATGGTATCTCTCCCCACCTTGTGCAATTGACCAACTTGGTCTTTTCTAACCCACACTTGCTTAACCCTTGGTGGATTCATCCTAGACCTAACTTGACTTGCTTTGAATCTTTGAAAGCTAAAGCTATAAGCTTTAGTGTGCCCTTTCTTGGCACAAAAATAACAAGTTAAATAATGGCTAGTAAAACTCCATATTTGGTTGTTGATGTAGGCCCCTTTGTGTTACCCGTTGTTTAAGGATTTGATCTCGTTTTATTCCACGACAAGTTGAATGATCAAATCACACTCCTTGACCTAGGCTCGCTTCAACTCATCCTCTTTTCTGTTCAACCGTTCTTGCAAATCCAATACAGCTTTGGTTGAGTTCTCAACACTCAATAACATCTTTCTTGACCTTCTCCCATTTTCCTCCTCAAATTCCATAGAGAATCTTGCCAATTACTCTAGGTTCTTGGAGACTAACTCCTCCTTTTTTGCAAGCTCCACCACTTGCTCTTATAGACCCTTGTTTAATGTTGAGAAGTTATGCACCTTCGTCTTCAACATTCCATTCTCAGCTTTGAGCAAATATACCTCTAGCTTGAGCCTCGTGGTGTCTTTCTCAAGCTCACCTATCTCCTCAAAAATCACTTCCTCCTCTTCAAGATCACATTCTTGTTTTTCCTTCAACAATCTTGGTTACCCATTTCCATCTCATTCACACCCTCAAAGGCTTGCACAAGAGTGAAAACTCAGCTTCTTTTCTTCTTTGACTTGGGTGCTTCTAAGACCAAGCAATCCTCAACTTGACTAACTTAAGGGAAATCAACCATAAAGTTCATACTCTTCCCTCCATAGCTGAAGGAAATGTTCCTAGAACGGATATCCATAACCATTCCAGCTGTGGCCATGAATGACCTCCCTAAAAGCAATTTCCGGTCCCTACCACTGGTTTCTCTTTTCTTGCAATCTAATACAACAAACTCTACCAGCACCATCAAATAATGCATGTTCAAATAGACTTCCTCCACTATACCTACTAGAGTGGTGGAAGAATTGTCCGCCATGATGAGCGTCTGAGAAGTAGGCTTGATTGACTGAATCTTCAATTGTTTGTATACCTCTAAGAGCATCATATTAATGCTAGCCCCCATATCAAGCACTGCTCCTATCTTATGTGAGTTTTCAATTTCCACCTCTATTATGAAACTTCTGGGATCCAAAAGTTTAACGGGGAAGTCTATGCCACTTCTCTCATTTTCATCATGTGCAACCTCCACCTCCCTCTTTACATTTACTTCACCGGAAGTGTCTAGAATCTTTTTTTTGGTTGGGATGGTTTCTTCTACTATCACCTCTTCAACTCCCAACTCAACTACCTCTAGCACGTTAATGTGCTCATCGGTGCTTGATGCCTTACCCTTATTCTTGACCAATGCATCAAAGATCCGTGCCAACTGAGTTTCCATCTTCTTCAGTGACACTCCATGACTATTCGCCCTTTGATCATTTGACTGCATGTAAGCGGTCATCCATTTCTTGGATGAATGTGAGGTATTCTTGAGAGCTTCTCACCCTATCCTAACCATTTTGATAATTGTGCTCACTGTCTCCTCGAGGGATTTGTCTTTTAGTTGGTTTGTGGATACTTGGGAATTAAGGTGGTTTGGTGGGTTTTTACTTGAACTACCCCATTGGTTGTTTTTGCTCAAACCTCCCTAGTTAAACCTATTATATCCACGGTTTTGGTACCCCTAATTGAAATTCCCGCCTTGGTAATTTGTGTTGCCACCTTGCTAGTTGTTGTTACCACTTTGGTAATTTGTTGCCCCTAGGTGGTTGTTGTTTGACCAAGACCAAGACAAGTTGGGATAGTTCCTCAACCCCAAATTGTATGTATTTGAATACGGGTCATTCCTTTGCCTTTGAAATTCCCCAAGGGCTTAGGCTTGCTCTTCTTGACCAAACTACCCCTCTCCCACTTCTATCTCTTCCGTTACTTGACTAACCCCATATGAAGGTACTGGCTTCCTAGTTATAAGCTCCTTGATAAATTGGAGCTCCTTGTTCATTCTGGACATCTTAATTTGAACTTGGGTGTCCTACCCCACATCTATCCTTCCACCCCTTCTCACATGGGATGTTCTCTGCTGTGAATTCTTAGCTATCTACGACAACTCAACAAAAAATAGTTGTTGAGAGGAAGAACATGGTCCTTCAAGAGATAGCTCGTGTCATGTTGCTTAGCGACAATATCCCTTGGAAACCCTAGGCCGAAGCCGTCAATACGGCTTGCTATATAGAGAATAGAGTTTTCCTAAGGCCTAGCACTAGGCAAACATCCTATGAGTTATGGAGAGGTAAAAAGCCAAATGTTAGCTACTTTCACACCTTTGGAAGCAAATGCTATATCTTGAATGACTGTGATCAACTTGGCAAGTTCGATGCTAAGAGCTATGATGGTATATTTATCGGCTATGCCTTAAATAGTAGAGCTTATAGAGTTTTTAACTTGAAGACTCGAAGTGTCATGGAATCATCTAATGTTGTTATTGATGATGAAAGGCTCAAGTCTAATGACCATGAGGATAAGGTTGCTTTAGATGATAATTCTCATTTGGAGAAGGTTGTGGAGACTCCTAATGTTAGGACGTCCAACCTAAATGAAAAGGCCACTCAACCTCTAGATAGATTTCCTCTCTTGGGCTTTAATGAACCCGCTCCATGGGTTAGAAAGATACATGATAAAGATGACATCATTGGAGATGTGAATGAGGGTGTTAGGACTAGGCATCAAATAACTAATCCCATTAGCTATACATGTTACACCTCTCAAATAGAACTCAAAAAGGTTGATGAGGCCTTGAATGATGAATTTTGGGTTCTTGCCATGCAAGAAGAGCTAAACCAATTCGAAAGGAATGAGGTTTGGACTCTTGTTCCTTGGCCTAAGAGCACTAATGTGATAGGCACCAAGTGAATCTATAAGAACAAATCCAATGAGGATGGCAACATAGTGCGTAACAAGGCTAGACTTGTTGTACAAGGGTACTCTCAAATTGAGGGTATTGACTTTGATGCGACATTTGCTTTCGTTGCCAGCTTAGAGTCTATTAGGCTTCTCTTGTCCATTTCTTGTGTGCACAAGTTCAAATTGCACCAAATGGATGTCAAGAGTGCCTTCCTCAATGGCTTCTTGCAAAAGGAAGTGTTTTTTGAACAACCCAAGGGGTTTGTTGATGCTCACCACCCTAACCATGTCTATCACCTAAAGAAGGCTCTTTATGGGTTGAAACAAGCACCGAAGGCTTGGTATGAGTGCCTCACTCAATTTCTTGTTGACAATGACTACACAAGGGGTAATGTTGACAAGACCTTGTTCATCAAAAGAAACAAATATGAGTTATTTAAAGCTCAAACCTATGTTGATTACATTGTTTTTGCCTCCAAAAACAACACCAAGGTCCAACAATTTGTTGATGTTATGTCTCATAAATTTGAGATGAGTCTTGTTGGTGAGTTGAGTTACTTGCTAGGTTTACAAATTAGGCAATTAAATGATGGGTTTTTTATAACCCAAGCTAAATATGCTAAAAACCAAGTAAAAAAGTTTGGTCTTGAAAATGCCAAACATTATGATACATCGATGAGTACCACTTTGAAGCTTAGCAAGGATGCTAGTGGAAAAAGTTTGGAAAAAACTCTATATCGTGGCATAATTGGTAGCTTACTTTATTTGACCACAAGTAGGCCCGATATCTCTTTTAGTGTGGGTGTGTGTGCTAGGTACCAAGCGGATCCTAAGGAGTCCCATCTCTCTTCCGTTAAGAGAATCATTCGCTATGTGAATGGGACATCCAATTATAGGATTTGGTACTCTTTTGACACTAATGCTAGTTTGGTTGGCTTTAGTGCTGTGGATTGGGCAGGAAATTGTGATGATAGGAAGAGCACATCGAACGGTTGCTTCTTTCTAGGCAACAACTTGGTGTCTTGGTTTTGCCAGAAGCAAAACTCGATTTCCTTATCCACGGCCGAGGCTGAGTACATAGTTGTAGGTAGTGGATGCACACAACTCCTATGAATGAAGCAAATGCTAGTCGACTATAGATTCAACCAAGGTACACGCACTCTCTTTTGTGATAATATGAGTGCTATTAATATTTCCAAGAATCCAGTTCAACATTCTAGGAATGAGCATATTGACATCCGCCATCATTTCATAAAAGAATTAGTTGAGAACAAATGCATTATACTTGAACATGTAGGTACAAATGATCAACTAGTGGACTTATTTACTAAACCCTTAGATGCAACTAGGTTTAAAACGCTTAGTAGATCTATTGGGATATGTCTTGTGGAGTGATGTGTTTTGGTGATTGACCTCATTTGGGAAACTCAAGCAAAGAGAGCAATTGCATATTTGTTGAATGCAAAAATTTGAAAATTTTTATGCTTCTTTATTAATTGCTTGAGTATCTTGGCTGCATATATATATATATATATATATATTTTTTTCTCAATAAGTGTGAACTATGCTTTGAATGCAATCTATGTTATTTTTATGTTCAAACATGCTTTTGTGGACTAGGAGATTCTCTTAGGAAGTACTTATTGAATGACCTAGAATGATCTCCATAACATGATGATTCTTAATGACATGCTCAAATGAAAAAGCACGATTTAATGATTGCAATTCTTAAATGCAAAACAATGTGTGAAAAGCCTATGAGACTCAAAACGAACAAAAGATCTTGTATCCGTTCTAAGGATTCTAAAATCCAAATGTCTCTCTTTCTTTATTTGTTGATCATTTCTACTATCATACAAATATCTTATTCGGAAAAATCAATTAGGGTGCAAAGTTGCTCATGACATGTTTTGCTTATAAATTTGGATATAGTACTCTAAAATTGAAATCAATAAATTCTCTATATCCTTGCTTTAATTCATGACAAATGGTAAAATTGGTTTGAATTCCTATAGGAAACCTTTGTCATTTGCTTTGCCAAATACCATTGATTTTTAAAATTGAATACAATATGTCTTGCATGCAAAGCATTTCAAATCACACATTTTCTATGTAAATAAATCTCCTTGTTTTTCTCCAATTGTTTGAGTTGCACAAAGTGGCTTATATGAATATGTAATTTTCTAAGTATGCTACTATCTATCTTTGCCTTAAATGACCCGATTGGGGACTACTCCTTTGCCTATAACATGACAAAAAGGGGGAGTAGATTGGTGGTATGGGTAGTTGCAAATTGTTGTAACAATTGTGCATGTTGGGGAGAACATGCATTGAAGGGGAGTAACTCTTTGAGGGGGATCATTGAGTTGCATGATGTTGTGCTTAAATTCTTAAATGCTAATGCTTGTTTTTGTTCTCACTTGATTAATCTCACATTTTGTTGTATTGGATTGTTTAGAAACTTTGTTTTGAAGGTTGATGTTCTACAAGAGATTGAAGTTTTGAATATTTTATTTTTAGATATCTCTTTGTAATATAGATTATCATTGTAGACCCGTAGTTTCTATTTTGTGGTGAAAAATCAATGTAAGTGGTGGTTTTGTCACGAAATAGCCAAAAGGGGAGATTGTAAGGTCTCATTTATTTAATTGGCTTATTTCGTGGATAAACCACATGTTAGGGTTTGAATGTAAGAGTAGTTTAGGTGATTGAGTTTCAAGCTCAATGTCCTTTTTAAGACCTCAAGAGATCAAGCACTTCAAAAGTAAATTTCTAAGTGCTTACTTGCGTTGAAGAGATAGTTGCACACACCCACAACCCATGCATAAGTCTTATTCTTGTATGTTGAGTGTGTTTATATTATGTGCATTAATGTTCATTAATCTCTCTTCTTGCATGTTTAATTATTTGCATCTTGCTAGTTAAATGCCATAACATATTAGGCATTAAAATGCATTCACTTCCTCACACTCTTGCACTTGTTGCATACTCGTGAGTGAGAAACCGCGTGAGAAGTCCTTGCCTCTCACTGCCACGGTTGAAGTGCCGCAGTTGTTTAACTGCGGCAAGCTAGCGACAGAGATCTCTTCTCTATGCCGCGATTGACCAATCACGACAGTCGCAAACCACTGCAGTCCGTCAACGCGAGAACGACCAAAACGCTGCAATTTTGTTGGGAGCCTATATATATCCCACTTTCATTTTAGGTCTTCCCTAAGAGTTCAAAAAGCATATTTTTCTCTTAGAACATATTTAAAGAGTAAAAAATCATCAAGAACTCACCCTTAAACACTCAAAGCTTTTCCTTTGTTAATCAAAGTTCATCTAGGATCATCCATGACCATATAGGATATATTCATGCTTAGGTTTGCATCATCACATCTTGCTTGGTAAGATTCACATTAACTTCATCTAATTTTAGTGTCTTTCTTAACAAGTCATCTTTTTATTCACTTGTATGTTTTTGCTCATATGTTAGATATAAGATAGAGATTGATTATGATGAAATGATTGAGTGTTGTATTGTGATAGCTTTCTAGATTTTGCTTAATCTTGATTAGCTAAGCTAGTTGACATGTTATTTAGCTATTGATATCTAGGATTGCATTAATTGTTATATCATCATCCTAGATAAGCATCTAAAGTTACCTAGCTTTATTTGCATTTTGAATATCATCATATATTCACTTAGGTTGTATTATCTCTTCATTGAGAAGTAATAATTGTGGCTAAGATTGCTTAGGCCACAAGCAAATTGGACTAGGATCGCTTTTTAAGGCTCGCGGGGTAGAAGTGGGGGGTTATTGACCATCATGTTAGATGAGGTCTACATAGGTTGTAACTCCATTTCAATTAGTGATTTCGAGGTTCAAGTGTGGCGCACTAAACAGCTCGTGGTTTTTTCCAGTGGTTGGGTTTCCACATATATATCAACTGTTATTTAAATTCCGCACCAAATTACACTTGCTATATTTTATTGACTAGTTAGGGGTATTTTCGTAATCTTGACCATACACGAAAATTGGGTAAAAATTAGTTAAAATCTATTCATCCCCCCCCCCCCCCCCCCCCTCCTTCTAGATTAATATTGAACACACCGTAAATTTGTTTCAGGGTTCACAAGGGACTCACTCATGCCGATTGGATCCAAGATCCTACTAGTAATAATCGGGGAAGCTCCTCTCTAGTAAAACATAATGAATGACTTCGTCGTGGTAGATACCTCGTCCGCCTAAAACACAATCCTAGGAAGACCCTTCTTATCAGGGACTAGGGTGTTGTTGTCCATCTGCCACGTGTTGAAGTTTTCAATCGGAACCGAGGTAGAAGAAGTTTGGGGAGATCAATAAATAGCCTGCAAATGCTACACAATGTCTACCAATCCTACCATGCTAGCCAAACAGTATGTGCAGGTGATCAACGAGCCAAGCCGAGAGGTACCGAAGAAGGATCAAGATATCCTAAAGGAAGGAGAGATACCAAACGTGATTGAATAAGAGGAGGAAGATTAGGGATGGGTCAATTGGCACACTGCAGAAGAGCTAGAGGAGATACCCATCCAAGAAAACGATCCTTTTAAGGTATTAAAGATAGGTGGAGCATTGGATAGCAGGGTCAGAGAGAACTTGGTAGGACTCCTTAAAGAATACAATGACATTTTTGCCTGGAGTCACGATGATATGCCAAGTATTCCCCTCACACTAGTTACACACAGGTTAGTAATGGATGCAACTTTCAAACCAAACAAGTAGACACGGAGGCATTTCAATGCCGAGCGAAATGCCTCAGTACAAGAAGAAGTAGACAAGCTCCTAAAGGCCAAATTCATTAAGGAGTCACGATACCCTGAATGGATAGCCAATGTGGTCATGGTAGTCAAATCCAACGGAAAGTGGCGTATGTGCATGGATTACACAGACCTGAATCGGGCTTGCTGGAAAGATAGCTTCTTGCTACCCAAGATAGACTAGTTTGTCGATTATACAACCAAGAACAATCTCCTAAGCTTCATGGATGCATTCTCGGGGTACAACCAGATCATGATGCACTCTATCGACCAAGACCATACCAGTTTCATCACCAAGCAAGGGCTCTACTGCTATAAGGTAATTCCAGTTGGTCTCAAGAATGCAGGAGCCACATACCAGCGCCTGGTCAACAAATTGTTCAAGGATCATATAGGAAAGTCCATGGAGGTATACGTGGATGACATGATCACAAAGTCCCAAGCAGCAAACCAGCAACCAGGGGACTTTCACCAGACTTTTTAAGTAAAAAGAGAGAACCAGATGAGGTTGAATCTCACAAAGTGTGATTTTAGGGTTGCAGCGGGAAAGTTCATTGGGTTCATGGTACATGAGAGAGGGATTAAAGCCAACCCGGAGAAGATCATGGAAATCTTGGATCTCGACTCTCCTAAAACCCTCAAATAGGCACAAGGGCTAACTGGCAGGATTGAATCACTCAACCGCTTTATATATCGATCTACAGATAAGTGTCTTCCCTTCTTCAAAATTATTAAGCAGGGAAAGTTCCAATCTTTGAAGAAATATCTTGTTATCCCGCCTTTGCTAGTAAAACCCATCTTAGGAGAATAGCTACAACTTTACTTGGCCATATCAGAAACCGCTACCAATGAAGCCTTGGTGAAAGAATATAGTGACGGGGTCCAGAGATCGTTCTATTATGTGAGCCGCGCTCTGACCAAGTCTGAGAAAAACTATTCCCTCCTAAAGAAGCGTGACTATAGCAAGAAAACTCTGGCTTTATTTTCAAGCTCATACAGTCGCAATAGTAACAAACCAGCAACTGGGACAGTTCCTCCAGAGGCCAGACGTATCAGACAGGTTGATCTTATGGGCCTTAGAGCTTACTCAGTATTATATAAAGTACAAGACACGAATGACAATCAAGGCTTAAGCCTTGGCCAACTTCGTAGCTGAATTTAGCATAACCTCCAATCCGGAGGCCACTACGGTCCTAAGACCGGTTCTAGAATCACCAAAATGGACCACTAATTGCAAGGCCTGGATACTGTACAGGGATGGAGCATCCAATCATACAAGCTGCGGAGCAGGGATCCTCTTAACTGATCCAGAAGGAGTCGAATTCAGCCACTATTTCAGGTTGGAGTTCAAAGCCACCAACAATAAAGCGGAGTATAAAGCCTTGCTAGCTGGGATGAAAGTGGCCGAAGAATTAAGGGCGGATTTCCTCCTAGTTATGAGTGATTCACGACTAGTAGTTTATGTGGTTGTTTTGCAAAACAAAATAACGTTTTTATATGATCGTTTTGAAAACCTAGTTTGACCACTTGAAAATCCACTTAGATGTAAAATTTAGTAAAATGGTAAGCAAAGATTCGTTCCATAGGGAATTAGAGTAATAAGATGAATTAATTAACAATTCCTGAATCATAAGCAATGGATGGTTGTATGATTTGTCAAAACATCAAACATACATGTAAAATAAATCTAATAAAACTAATGAAATAAAAATGCTCAACAAATCTAGATAAGATATATATGGAATAAACAATTAAGAGAATTGCTAGGGAATTAATGGGATTGCAAGTGGATTATAGGATATGCTTCTCAAGCTACTTTAGTGAACCAACCTCACAAATGTTAACCAATTGTATTCTTGAATGTATTTAGACCATCACTATGAACTTTAAACAACTTCCCACCGCAATGCCTAACCGATTAAGGAGAGGGGTCACGGCGGAATCGGTTTGTTACAAATAAAGGTTTAGATTATCACTGTTGATATACCTTCTGACAATATATCCTACTCACTACGTTCTCAATCCATGAAGGGTGTCAATCCAATCAAAATTATATAACTAATAATCCTAAGCAAGAGTATAATCAATTAGTGGGTATACATGTCAATTATATAATGAATAGAATCTAATTATAAAATGTATAGAACACAAATAGAGATTAAAATATATATAAAGCTTAAGAAAAACCCAATCCAAATGTTCTCACATCAATCCCCTAGAAAGGGGGTTTAGTTGCACATATTACAATCAAAGGGAAGGCAAGTAAAAGATTAGGAAATCACCCTTGGGCCACCTTTTGTAGAGCTTGATCCTTCCCTTGCCTTTGATGCTCCTTGTGCAAAGAGTGGATCATGAGGATATGTCTAGATAGGTGGAGTCAAATAGGAAGTGACTAAGGAGATATGTGGAGAAAATGGGAAGAAAGGAATGATTGGGGGAAAGTAATCTAAATGTTAAGTTTGGGATCGAAGAGAAATGGTGGGATTATGAATGGTATTGGTTGTCAAGAGTTGTGCAAAAGGGGGAAATAATGATGTATTTATAGGTTTTTCAAATTAGGTCATGGATTGTCAATTACAAAAATACCCTCTAGACTTGTCAAATTGCCATTTTGGCCCTTCTAGGGGGGCCTTTCCATAATTTTCCCCACAAATCATATTCTAACAAATATGGCTTAACGGTTTGGTTCATGGCGTCGCATTTGGCGACGATGGGGTGACATCAAATGGAGCCAAAATCAACTCTTTGTAGCTGTGGCGACGCCATTAATTTTTATATGTGGCCATTTGTCATGGCGACGTCTCGTGGCCACGACATTAATTCTTCTATGTGACCATTTGTCGTGGTGACGTCTCGTGGCCATGCCACTAATTCTTCTATGCAGCCATTTGTCTTGGCCATTTGTTGTGGCGACGTCTCGTGTCCACGACATTAATTATTCTATGTGGCCATTTGTCGTGGCCATTTGTTGTGGCGATGTCTTGAGGCAACACCATTAATTCTTCTATGTGGCCATTTGTCGTGGCCATTTGTTGTGGTGATGTCTCGTGGCCACGCTATGTTTTCTTCTATGTTGCCATTTGGTCGTCATAGCAACATCTGATGGCCACACCATGTTTACTTCTATGTTGCCATTTGTACTTCTATGTCGCCATGGTGACATCTTATGGCCACACATACCTGATCGATTTCTACTTGGAAATAATTCTTCTGTCGCTATGGTGACACGTGTGGCGATGTTTTGCTCTGAATTGCATCTCTATGTCTACATAGTAATAATTGCTTCAACAAAGGGCTACAATGCCCTATTTCACCACCTTTTGCTCCATTTTGCACCAAACTCTTCTTCTTCTTCACAAATGCTCGTGGCATAAATAAACCTGAAACACTCGATTTAACACTATTAAATTCAGGGAAATGCCCGACAATCAAGCATAACGAGACAGATATGAGGACCAAAATCATGCCAAAGCTCCATGTCGCCATAGCGACAATTGCTTTATCAAAGGGCGACAATACCCTGTTTCACCACCTTTTGCTCCATTTTGCACCAAACTTTTCTTCTTCTTCACAAATGCTATTGTGGTATAAATAAACCTGAAACACTCAATTTAACACTGTTAAATACGAGGAAATGCCTGAGAATTAAGCATAACGGGACAGAAATGAGGGCTAAAATCATACCAATTTTTGTCCAATCAGTAGTCAACCAAATATCCAGATTGTACCATGCAAAGGGTGACAATATGGTGGCTTGCCTAGAAAAAGTCAGAGAAGCTATAGCTATATTCAAAGGAGTGAAGATGGAACATATTCCTCAAAAGAAGAATCACCGAGCATATAACTTTGCCAAGCTATAGCAGATGGAAGACAAGCACTACCAAGAGGGGTACCACTCCAACTGATGTCCCGATTCAGCATAGCTTAAGCATAAGTTAACCCGGTCGATCAACATCCTTGTTGGATGGATCCTATAGCTGACTACCTCTAAAATGAAATTCTTCCAGCAGATCCGGATCATGCATGCAAGCTCAAAAGGATTGTCACCCGATACTGCTTAATGGATAGGTACTTCTACCACAAAGGAAAGTCTCTACCATTACTAAGGTGTTTACATCCAGATGACGCACAATGTGTCAGGTGAGACCCTGGCTTACCAAGTGCTTAGAATGGGCTACTGCTGGCCTACTCTACATTAGGTCGCAAATCAATTTGCACAATCCTGTGAACCTTACCAAAAGGCTACGAACCTCTACCACCTACTTCCGGAAAGACTATCTTCAATTAGTACGCCTTACCCTTTTTGCCATTTGGGGGGTAGATCTTACCGGACCACTCTCGACTGCTCCTGGCTAGACCAAGCATTCCATAGTGGCAATAGATTACTTTACCCAGTAGGTGGAGGCAGAATCTCTTACCCGAATAACCGAGGCAAACATTACGGACTTCATCAAACAGAACATTTTTTACCTATTTGGTACTCCGTTGGCCATAATAAACGATCTGGGTAAACAATTTGACAATGCCAATCTCAAAGAATTCTATGAAGTACGGGGTATCAGCCTCCACTTTGCATCCGTAGCCTATCCTTGGACCAATGGATTGGTGGAAGCTACTAACAAGACCATCAAGAAACTCTTGAAGAAGAAGCTCCAGCAGAAGAAAGGGAAGTGGGCAGAAGATCTTCATAAAGTGTTGTGGGCATATCGGACTACCAAGAGAACTGTTACTAGGGAAACCTCCTACTCACTGGCCTTTGGAACAGAAGTGATTCTACCTATGGAACACAAGCTGACATTTTTCAGGGTCTAACACTTTGAGCCTGAAAGTAATGAAGCTAAACTAAGGGCAAACCTGGGTCTTCTAGAAGAGAGGAAAGACAAGGCCGCAGAGCAAGATTGCCCGGTACTTTACAGAAAGGTAAAGACCCGAAACTTTAAAGAAGGTAACTTAGTCCTTAGGAAAGTAACACAGAATACCCGAAAGAGATTAGATGGGATATTAGCCCCAAATTGGGAAGGACCCTACCTAGTAAAGATGGTAGTCGGCATTGGAGCTTACAAGCAGGAAGATATTCTACCGGTATTACTCTAAGAATGTACATGTATTTGCCTTTATATCGCCTAAGAATTCAATAAAGAAATCAGTTTTTTCTCCTACATGATTCTCCTACATTTACTTTGAAAATCTCATCACAATACCATAAAGACCAGGAAAGCTACCTAGCATTCATGATGCCTTAGACCGGGTAAATCCCTCTAGAAGGATCACCATGGTATGATCGCCTAAAGACCAGGAAAAGCCACATGGCATTCCTGCTACCTTGGTTAGGGAATACCCTTCTCTATGAAGGATCTAGTGCACAAATGCTTAAATGGTATATTTGCTAGCCATACTAAGGATGTGAAATCATCCTCCAGACTAGAAGAGCCTATATGAAAATCCTGAAGCCTCAGTTTTGGAATACCCCTCTCCAGGACATACTGTCTAAGGATCAGAATCCTTTAGCGGCATGTCTGATGCCTCAATTCACTTAAAAGAAGATCTGGTGCTAAAGTGGCATAAGTTGCCTACCAGGACATATCACTTAAGGATCCGGATCCCTTAACGAGGAAGCATGATGCCTAAATTTACCTAAAAGAGGACTTGGTGTTAAAATGGCCAAAGTTGTCTACCAGGACATATCGCCTAAGGATTAAGATCCCTTAGCGGGATGCATGATGCCTCAATTTGCCTGAAAGAGAACCTGGTGCTAAACTGGCCTAAGTTACCTACCAGGACATATCACATAAGGATCAGGATCCCTTAGCGAGATGCATATTGCCTCAATTTTCCAAATAGAGAACTCGGTGCTTAAGTGGCCTTAGTTGCCTACTAAGACAGGTCACCTAAGGATCAGGACCCTTTATCGGGATACCTGATGCCAAGATTCACCTAACAAAATACCTAGTGCTAATATGGCCTCAGTTGCTTGCCAGGATCAGTTCACTTAAAGACTAGAATTCCTTGTGCAAGGATACTTGGTACCCCGATTTGACTTAAATGAACCAAGAGGTAGCCTTGGCAGCTACAAATATCGGTTCAAGATATCTCCTATGCAAGAAATAGACTGTGCTTTGATCTACATCATCCTAATTCGGGTACCAAAGCAGTTTTGACTACTTATAAGGACTAGTCTTTCCTCTTAGGGTCAGGCAGTTCATGGTTACTTATCAATTTTTATAAGGGGACTGCCAATCGGGATACCTCTAGCAAGTATCCAGGTATTGAGACTTAATCAACATCAACATCTCAAATATATTCTATCTAGATCACAGAGCAAGCATGCAAGTACCAGATACCACCAGTCTTCTAAGTATGTTCTGCCATGATGGTGGATATGTCCAGACACATCAATCCCCTAAGTAAGCTCTACCAAGATTGTAGATATGTCTAGGTACCAAGTGCTACTAGAATCACAAGTAAGTTTTTGTCCGAATTATGGTTAATTATGAAAGTGGGAGTTATAGTCAGAGTTCAGTAATTATGAAAGTAAGACAATGTACCAGCAAAAGAGAAAGAATTTTCATTGAACAAGCACGGTACCCAACCCCAGTTTCTAGGATACAAAAATGCGAATAAATATAAATGAAAGAAAAAAAAATGATGAGTAGATTAAGCAGGTCATGTGTCTTTCTTCTCTCCAGCTTCTTTGTCATGGTCTGATGCCTATTCATCCTCTGCCCCCTTGGTTCCTACAGTAGCTAAGATATCCTCAGCCCCTAGTACCTCGAATCTAGTAGGAGCCTCTGACTCTTTTACTAGTTCAGCCTCAGTCCCAGCGGGGTCCTCTACATCTCGCATTTGGTTATCTTGACTTTCTTGAGGATCAGGAAGCACTTTCTCAGTTGTTTCTACAGGGTCAGTAGTAGGCAAGGTAGGTTCCTAAAGCAAGGAAGAATCAGGGACAACAACAGTTGGAGGAAGATCCATCTAGACCTAAGCAACATCTAAAAAGTGAGCAGCCTTCGCCATAATCTGCTTTAGGTCCCACATGAAGGTGGCTTGCAAATCAAAAGGAGGAGAAAGGGCATGTGCAACCTCATAAGAGGCAAAGAAATACCCATCAGTGAAAGAGGAACCCACCATGTCTTCCAAGGATTCCGTTACATCCCGCATAAGTTGATTTTCATTCTGAAGTAGGATCTTTTCCACTTTCACACGCTCCCTCTCCTCACGGCAGTATAGAGACCTGACTGTCTCTGTGTCCAAGTCCCGCTTCATCCGTTTTAATTCTACCAAGGCCTCCTACCTGCCACTTTTTGCCTTTGTAGCAGCCATGATCAGAGAGTCTACTCCCTTCTCAAATTAGGCTAGATCCATCCTAGTCTCCTCCAGTTCTGCCTTGGCAGCTAGGTTTGCCTCTTTGAGGGCCATCACCTGCTGTTCCATAGCCATAGTGAATTTGAAGGCCTACAAAAAGAGGAAAAAGGGAAAGGTGAGTACCTTCCTATAAGATTTACCAAGCAAGTTAATGGATCAAGAATCATACCTTGGTAAAAAGAGAGGATCCCCTTTTGACCATAAGGTCCACATGCATATAAGTCATAGCATATAGACCACCACCAGGACAAGCAGTTGTAAACCGGGATAAAACCTCATCTTGGCTGTTATCCCGCAATTGAGATCTCGATGGTTGATCAGCAGGAGGAGTGGCCACGGCGCCAGCATCTTTCTCTTTCTCTTTGTCTATCCTAAGTTATCGCCTGATAATTGCTGAAAGAGGAAGAAAAGGAGGAGAAGCTACATGTTGAGGCATGATAGAGAAAATAATTGGAGTTAGCTTCTGAACCTGGCTAGAGAAACCCTAGGCTCTTATAGCCCTTGCAGCCATATCGCCCATAGTAAGGCACAATGATGGCAGGATAAGAAGTGGAGTAGGACGTTGCACAGACAACCCAGCTGGATTTAGAAACGAAGTTATTACAGGTAGATTGGACCTAGATGGGGCTCCCGCATCAGTCAGGGTAATAGGGGAAGGAGCCGGAGAGTTGATCGGAGAGTGGTCTCGAATCCCTTGTCCTATAGAGGTAGAAGAGAAGGTAGAAAGGGTGTTAGATAAGCTGTCAAAAAGAAAGAGTTAGTACTAGGCAAGAAGGTTAATCAAGTGAAATAACAAAGAGAAAAAAGCTACAAACCCGGATGAGTAAGGAAAATCTTGAAGTACCGGTCTAGCCTGGCACTTTCATAGGAATCAATGACGGGGTACTTCTGGTTCAAATAAAACTATCTTTGGATCCTTTCAAGGATACCTAGGGACTCAGCTGAGATATTTCCCTTGTACCACTTGTCTCTCCTAGTGAACTGTGTGGAAACCTGGTACTCGGTCCCACTAATGTGCACTAAGTGGCCCCAATCTCCTCCCACCATGATCCACTCATCCTTCTAAGGTTTATTGTACTTGGTGTTAGCTCCAGGTACGTCGAATTCTAGATTGTTGCTCGCCTTTAAATAGAACTGGCCCTTGGGATCGGGTGCCATATTTGCCACCTGAAAAATGTATCGAATCTCATCAAAACCTGACTCCCTCTCCAAGCTATCCATCTCGCATAACTTCTTCTAGAGCACCAAGAACCAAGTCAGATGCTTCTAGAATCCCAATGAGATCTATAAAGAGGCGAGCTCAGGAGCGTGAAGCGCCCTATGAAGAGTAGGATGAAGGGGTACCCTAACCCCGCACTCGAAAGCAGCCACATGAAAAAGAATGATGCTTTTATTAGGGATGTACATATTGTAACCCCGATGCGGGAGAGAGAAGGTGATATCATCTGGAATCTGGTAGTCTCTTCTCAAACATACCAGGTCATCAACAGTGTTGACAGAGTCAGGGACGATCCAATACTCAAAAAAGGTAGTAAGAACCCCACCTTACCAAATCGGGGTAACCCCCCTTTTCGGCATCTTCTTCCTCGTCCCCTTCGATGATTTCGACCGGGCTCTCTGATCTATTATTGAAACTCGATCTGATTCGAGGATTCCTGGTAGAACGACGGCACTGGACCTGAGTGGTGCTCTCCACGGCATCATCTTTGCCGTGTCATCTCTTCCTCATGTTTGATTGGGAACCCTCAGAAGAATCAACCCTTCCTATATCCAGAAGAGCATCAAGACTATCAACAAGTTTTGATTAAGTCGTCATTAGAAAAAAAGAAGTAGGAAGAAGAAGAAGAAGTTTCTCAGAATTTATCGAAAGAAAGAAGATTCAGAAAGATGGTTAGATTTTTTCTGCTCTTTGAAAATTCAAATCAGCGTGAATGAATGAAAGAAAAAGAAGGGTGAGCAATTTATAAAACCTAGTAGATGGCTACCGGTGTAGAAAAGGAAACAGTAATAATGGCAGGCGACGTTTAAGCAACGGTTTCAAGAAAATCGCGCCAAAAGGATTCATTCAAAATAAGCAGACCAATCCTTGCCCAACACGTGGATCACTTATTGATTTAAGTGTGCCAAAGGAGAACTTCCTCCTAAACAAATTGAAGCTAGCTAGCAAAGATGATTAAAATCCTTCAAACGTTTCAGCTATCCTAACCCCAACCTCGGTAACAGGTGTTCAAGTCAAGGGGGACCTCTGTTAACCTCCAGAAACGGTAAAGGATCAAAAAAGAATTTTTCATCCAGGTCAAGACTATTTGAAGTAGTAGGACGCTATAAAAAGCATCCAGCTACCTCGTAAAGAAACTAGACCGGTACATACGGGTATGTTTCCTACAAATCCAGGACGGGACGTCAGAGCCAATAAGATCCTCAAATACCAAGTGGCAAAGAAGTCAAGGTCCTAAGGATTCTACTACCCCGCCATCCAGCTACTCCGATGCCTCGATACATAAATAATACAAGTATCTTGACCTAACAAGGTACAAGGTACCTAGGTACCCCGATTTCTCCTAGAACTAGTCTACCAGATAGTAAAAGACCAAGATGAAGAAAAGACCACTAAGGAAGAAATGAGCCAATGCGCCAAGGAACCAGAATCATGCTACAGGTAAGACAACACAAGCCAACATTCAAATACAAGGAAAGTTGACTTCTCCTGCCACCTTTAAAACTCCATATTGAATGGGATTAGTCAACTCTATTAGAGATCACCAATGAAGGAAACAAAATCACTTAATTACGGGAATTATTCCTACGCCTAAACAAAGACACCATCAGCGCCCCTTTAATAACTGAATTGATCGCCTAATTGACTGATTAATTATGAGAGTGATGAGCAAGAAATAGTGCATATAAATTATCCAAGACTCTCGATTGAAAGGAGATCGAAAAAAGAGACTATACCTACATGATACGGTTTTTTTCCACTTATCGACATGTACGAGATCGCCATCACCAATTGTGTCTGAAAACTATGTACCGGAATTCCCTGAAAGCCATTATTTATATTGTATCACTCAAACAGTATATCATCTATCAATAAAACAGTGTCACCATTTTCATATTTGTATCGTGTTTACAGGAACTTGGTACCGTTAAATTTTTCCTGGTAACAGGTGCATTTCAAGTTGGACCCAAAAGAAGATCAAGGCTTAATTAATGCAATAAATGCAATTGGAGAGGCTGATTAGCTTGTTATGGGTGTGGATTACACTAAGAATGGCATGGATCAATTGTTATCAATTGTTGTCTCCAAATAAAGACCTTCCAAGAATAGGATCATTGCTAGCATTATTTCATAGCATTAATAGGCGTGTTGACTTGCCTAATTTTTAGACTTAATTAGTTGCTTTTATTTTGTCTTTAATTTCCTTTTTGTAGACCTTTTACTCTCCTTTCCCTACAAAGGGCTTTGATTGCCTTAGGATTTTATGTTTTATTTTCCTGACTTTATGTTTTATCTTCAGCCTTTATAAAGAAGGCATGAGTAGCTTTGTAAGGACGAATTGGATTAATAAAAATCTCAAGTAAAGTGAAGCCTTCAAGAGAGGAAAGCATTATTGGCTACGAAGGTATAATAAGACCTCTTTCCTCTTGCAATGCTTAAGCGCACACACACACACAAATTGCATCATAGTGTTAAATTGGTATAACATATTCATACACTTGTTAAAGTAAGCACATGCATTAGACTTAATTTGTCAAACATTGTCAAATTGCATGTTTTAGGACAATCTCTAGGAAATGGCATACTTGTGTGATATTGTGTTTATATGTTTGTATTTTACTATTTTTGAACTTAAATATGTTCTCATATTATTCCTCATAGAATTCTGGTCATTTTGTTTACTCACTCATTAGTTTTCGAGTTCAAAGTAGAAAGTTACGAAACTTTACGTTCTCTTACAATGCATTGTTTTCGTCTTCGTGTATTGACTCAAATTCATAACCTTTGGTCAAAGTTTCATAGTCTTCTTCATGTGTTAGTGAGTTACGGTTCGTAATCCAAAGACGGATTTGAATTCGGATTTTAGAGGCCAAAGAACAGTCAAATAATACAAGGGATATGCGAAGAAGGAAAGCATTGTGGAAAGGGGCCACAAGGGCTCCTTCTCGTGGAGGCATGTGGCCACCACGGGAAGAGCAGCCCTCTACCCCCGTGGTGGCCATGCACATCAATGGGGAGTTCTTATGGCTGTCCAAGGTGGTCCCCACCCTTCCACCTCACTTTCCCTCTAAATCTCTTTTAAATAATCTCTCTCTCTCTCTCAATTACTCATTTGAAGAAGAAAAACATGGTGAAGTTTAGAATTTCTCTCTAGATTTTACCAACTTCCAAATCCTTGGTGTTTTAGCTTGATGATCTTCAATTACCTTGGGCTTTTTTCATCTATATGTATGTTACTAAATCAAACACTATTAGGTTTAAGAGCTATAATTAAAAGTTAATTGTGCTTGATTAAAATCTTGAATATGAGTTATGTTTTTCTAAAACCTATGTTTTCACATGCTTGTGAGTTGTATTATGATTAGCTTTGTATCTAGGATTATTTGAGTTTTGATTATGAATATTATAATGATTGATAGTTCCTAGTTATGCTATGTGCCTTTGATTGAACATATTTGGAAATAGCACAAGTTGTGTATGTTTAGAGAATCGATTGGATTCAATTGATTGATTTATGAATATATGCTCTTATTGATTTCTAGAGAGGTTTGTAAATCTAATATCATTTCTCTAGCATTTTAGTTTTTGTTCTAAAGTCTTGAATATGTGCTTCATGAACATAATTAATTTCAAGCTTTAGTTGCATGAATCAAATCTAGGATTAAAGTATGTTTGGTGATTCGACATACACTAGATTTTGGTTTTCATGTATTAGACCTAGACTATTATTATGTCTAGTTCTTCACGAAGTGTACATAATCCATACATTTCATATGATCATGCATCATGTTGTGTGATTGCATATTTTGGATTATAAACTAGAAAATTATACATTATGTGCTCATTGTCTATTTCTAGCTTCCATAGGACATGTTGATCATATGTTCTATGTTGCTTGTGTTTACATCATTTGCATCACTTAGATCAATTGCCTTGTAAAAGGTGGAAGTCTCATATTGGAGTGGATACTTCGATTTGAGCAAGGTAGTCTTGGCTAGGAGTGTGAGGCTCCGGATAGTCAAGCAAGGAATTTTTAGCTAGGAGTGTGAGGCTCCTGATAGTTAAGCAAGGAAGTCTTATCTAGGAGTGTGAGGCTCCGGTTAGAAAGACAAGAAAGTCTTGGCTAGAAGTGTGAGGCTTCAGTTAGTCAAGCAAGGATACTTTCTAGAGGCATGCGATGTGTCTTGGTTAAAAAGTACGCAAGTCTCTCTCTAATAGGATTAGATAGGAGGGATATCCAATAGAGAATGGGTCATGTGATTTGGTCACTTTTGAGGGTGTACTCTTATTTAACTAGTGATAGATAGTTTGCCATTGGTTGTGGATTCAACTCATGGATGTTTCATCTTCGAAGGTTTACCATATTAAAAATCATGTGTCAAGTTTCTCTATCCTTATCTCTTTGATATTTGTTTATTTGAATCAAATTGATCTTGTATGGATTCTTATTGATAATATCCTTGTAAGACAAGATCTTTGATTAACATTGTTTCCTTTACATGTACTTGACCATATGTGTTTTGATCTTTCAAATTGAATATGCTTATTAATAGTCTATATGTACTTGTATGTGCTTATTGAAGTGTGATATAAGCTATCTAAAGGGACAACTTTTGTTTGTTCCAAGGGATTGAAAAAGACTTAAAAACCTAATCACCCCCCCTCCCTTTTAAGGTTAGCTTTAAGTAATTTTACCGTGATTGTATTTACAAAAAGACATGGAAATAAGGCCCAAAATATAACCAATTTTGGCACGGTCAAACCTATAGTACTTGGTAATGTTTTTCCGGGCATAGGCTGGCTGCCTGGGAAGGTATTTGACCAATTTCTTATCTTTAACAATGGCCAAAATCTCATCTTGCCTTTGGGTGAGGAAGATGTAATTGGTGTACTAGCCTTGGAAGTTTTTATCGCTCTGACTTGTCCTTCGACCCTCTACTCGGCAACCATCCTAGCTCTTGTTGTTCTTTTGGTGGTCTCCTTTCTAATTCTTCGAGTTTCCATCCTTTGGATTGGCACTTTCCTCGAGGCAGCCACCATGAACATAACTCTCACCTTGAGCAAATTCTTTCTCTTCGGCCATAGCATAACTGCCTGCCACATCCATCATGTCAGCATAAGTACTTGGGCACTTTCTCCTTAAATAAAAGGATAGCCGGCCATTCTGCATATTATTGGTCAAAACTGCTACTACTGCCTCATCGTTGGGATTTTGAATCTCCGACACCTTCTGGGAGACCCTGTTTAGGTAATCTTTTAAAGATTCATTCTTCTCTTGTTTGAGAGTGGCGAGATGACCCACTAACTTCCTTTTTGTATATTCCCCATGAACTACCACGAAAAGACTTGGGTCAGTTCCCGAAAATTCTTGATGGTTCTCCGTGGCAACCTTCCAAACCACCTGGACCCTTGACCGTTGAGTGTTTGTGGCAATGTCAAACATAAAAGTGGGTCGTTGTAGGCATATTATGCCATCACGCCTCACGTGCTCTTTTGGATATGTATTTGATTTGAACTACTCGACATGAGGCATCCAAAATCTCTCCGGGAATTGGTTTTGGAGAATAATGTCTACGAAAGGGCTTTCAAAGTCATTGTGTATTAGGTTACTTGACACTTTAATGCCTCCACATTTTGGGTTAGCCTTCATATCAAGATATCATGTTCCCCCTCTAGCTCGATATCCGTGCCAAAACGCTTATGGATGGTGATCCTATGCTAGACCTTAGAGCATCTGCTTCAGTTCGAGTACTGGGGGTGCCAAACCTCAACAAGGATCTATCCGCTCAATGTCTTCTCCGAAGTGCTCGATCATTGTCATTTGACGAGCTAGATCAACTCTGCCTATGGGCCCTCCTATAGTTTTCCTCATGCCCAAAGTCCGTATGATAGCGTTCCGGCCTAATTCGTTCACTAGTTTCCTCATCTCTCATGTGCTTGTGATCCCTTTGATT
The DNA here is from genome assembly GCA_035582765.1 of Acer negundo. Lineage (NCBI taxonomy): Eukaryota > Viridiplantae > Streptophyta > Magnoliopsida > Sapindales > Sapindaceae > Acer > Acer negundo. The sequence goes on along the minus strand of CM069231.1, from coordinate 22,275,134 downwards.
TCACTCACTAGCTTGAACATTGTTATTTCGCTTGGGCTCCTTATATAGCTTCAAGGGTGCATCCAGCATTGGTGCCACAATCTCCGATCGTAGCCTTTGAGCTGGGGGCACGATGGGAGTGCTTAGATCATATGGTGAGGTTATCCCAGTAATGGCTGAAAGAGTGATCCCTTGCATGCTCGCATCTTCGATTACCCTTCGCACAACAGCATGGATATGTTGTAGAGCCTCGAGGGTTACACTAGCTGGTTGGTTGTTAGGGACAATCACTAATTGACTCCCCTTGAAAAGGCCTAACATCAATTGTGAAACAAATTAAGGAGCCTAATATTAATCTAGAGGGGGGTGAATAGATTTTATCCGATTTTACCCAATTTTTGTTATTAGTCAAATTGAGGAAAATATCTCTAACTAGTCACAATAAAATATCAAGTGTATAAAGTGCGGAATTGTAAATGACATAAGATATTTACGTAGAAACCCTTATAGGAAAAACCACAGGCTAATAAGTGTGCCACACTCGAACCTCGAATCCACTAAATGTGATAACGATTACAACCTAATCCCAGTCAATATTCACACACGTACATAATGCCGGTATGAGTGAACCTAGTCCAATTGCTTGTGATTTAAGCTACCTAATCCCGGTAGCAACACAAGACCTAATGAAGAGATAATAAAACCTAAGTGAATATATGATGATATACAAAGTGCAAATAAAGCTAGGTAACCTTAGATGCTTATCTAGGATGATGAATAACAATTAATGCAATCCTAAATATCAATAGCTAAATGACATGTCAAAAAGCTTAGCTAAACATAGATTATAAAAACCTAGATAGCTATCAAAATACAACATTCAATTAATTCATCACAAACAATCTCTATCTTGTATCTAGCATATGATCCAAAAACATACAAGTGAATAAAGAGATGACTTGTTAAGAAAGACACTAAAATTAGATGAAGTTAGTGAAAAACTTACCAAGCAAGTTGTGATGATGCAAAACCATGCATGGATGCATTCTATGTGGACATAGATGATGCAATATGAAGTTTGATGCAAAAAAGATTAGCTTTGAGTGATTGAAGGTTAGTTCTTAAGTATTTTTCTTGCTTTGAAAAATATCAAGTATGAAATCTAATTATGAACTCTCTAATGTGACCTAAAGTCATTGAGGCATATATATTGGGTGTCAAAGTCAAAATGCTACATTTTGATAAGTGACCCAAAAATTGCCTTAGGCGCTGTACAAGTCGATGTAAGTAAAGCGACCTGTACAGCGCCTACTTGGGAAAATTAAGAACATTCTTCATTGGCGCTGTTAGTAGAGCGCTTCTATAGAGCGCCTGAACAACGCCACAACTCTGATGGCCTCAAGAAAAATATAGGCAATGTACGTACAGCACCTTCAATATTTTGCACAAAAATGCATCAGGTCTGATGCATGCAAGAACCCATTTCAACCAAGTCTCAGTTGGGCATTGTACGTAGAGCGACCGTACAGCGCCTACACTGAATTTTGCATCCTAAATCCCTAAATGATATGGCATTTTAATCCTAAAATGCAATCAACAAGAATATGCATAATGAGATGTAAATGATCATGAATGAACACATATAGAAAATACACACAACATACAAGAATACGAATTATGCATGTGTTGTGGGTATGTGCAACTAATCTCTTCAATTGCAAGTAAGCACATAGAGTTTTACCTTTAGTGCTTATCAACTTGAGGTTTTGAAAAGGGCCTTTGAGCTTGATCCTCAATCACCTAAACTACCCTTGCAATTCAAACCTACCACCTTCCTCTAGAGAGACTCTCCTCGATCAGTACACCATACCCTTTCACCATTTGGGGACTTGACCTAATCGGGCCACTCCCCACTGCTCATGGTCAAGCCAAACATGATGTGGGAGCAATAGATTACTTTACCCGATGGGTGGAGGCAGAATCACTTACCCGGATAACAGAGGCAAACACCACCAGCTTCGTCAAAGAAAACATTGTCTGCCGTTTCAGTACCTAGATGGCCATAAAAACTGATCTAGGCAAACAGTTCGATAATGCCAAACTTCGACAGTTTTGTGAGGAAAGGAAAATTAACCTCCGTTTTGCATATGTAGCCCATCTTCAGACCAATGGATTGGTGGAAGCTACAAACAAGACCATCAAGAAACTCCTGAAGAAGAAACTCCAATGGAAGAAAAAGAAGTGGGCTGAGGAACTTCCCAACCTGCTATGTGCATACCGAACAACAAAAAAGACTGCAACTGAGGAAACACCTTACTCACTAGCGTTTGGGACAAAATCAATCCTTCTCATCGAGCAACGACTGATATTTTTCAGGGTCCACCATTATGATCTGGAAGACAATGAGGCAAAATTGAGAGCTAACCTGGACCTTTTCAAGGAAAAGCAAGACAAGGTTGCACAGAGGGTAGCGATCTACTAGAGCAAGATAGCTCAATACTTTAACAAAAGATTAAAGGCTCAAAATATCAAAGAAAGAGACCTGGTTCTCAGAAAAGTAACCCAGAACACCCAAAAAAGGTCAGACGGAGTACTGGCTCCCAATTGGGAGGTTCCTTACTTGATGAAGATTGTAAGGATTCCCATATTTTGATTGGCTTATTTCGTTAACAAACCACATATTGGGGTTTGAATGTAAGGGTAGTTTAGGTGATTGAGATTCAAGCTCAAAGTCCCTTTCAAGACCTCAAGAGATCAAGCACTTCAAAGGTAAATTTCTAAGTGCTTACTTGCTTTGAAGAGATAGTTGCACACACCCACAACCCATGCATATGTTTTTTGTTGTATGTTGTGTGTGTTTATATTATGTGCATTAATGTTCATTAATCTCTCTTCTTGCATGTTTAATTGTTTGCATCTTGCTAGTTTTATGCCATACATGTTAGGCATTAGGATGCATTCACTTCACTCACACACTTGCACCCATGGCTTGATCTTGTGTGAGAAGCTGGATGAGAAGGCATTGACCTTCTCTGTCGCGGTTGCAATGCCGCGTTTGGATAACCGCGGCATGCTAGCGACAGAGATGTCCCTTCTCTGCCGCGGTTAAAGTGCCACGGTTGGATCAACCACAGCACACAGGCAACATAGATACATTCTCTGTGCCGCGGTTGACCCAGCCGCAGCAGTCGACGATCGCGGCAGTTCGCCTTGCGCGAAAGTCCAAAACGCTGCAGTTTTGTTGGGAGCCTATAAATATCCCACTTTCATTTTAGGTCGGCCCTAAGAGTTCGAAAGCATATTTTTCTCTTAAAACGCTTTTTTAAGAGCCAAAAATCCTCAAGAACTCACCTTTAATCACTCAACACTTTTCCTTTTCGCATCAAACTTCATATTGCATCATCTATGCTCACATAGAGTGCATCCATGCATGGTTTTGCATCATCACATCTTGCTTGGTAAGAATCTCACTAACTTCATCTAATTTTAGTGTCTTTCTTAACAAGTCTTCTCTTTATTCACTTTTATGTTTCTAGAACACATGCTAGATACAAGATAGAGATTGTTTGTGATGAAATGATTGAGTATTGTATTGTGATAGCTTTCTAGGTTGTGTTTAATCTTGATTGCTAAGCTATTTGACATGTCATTTAGCTATTGATATTTAGGATTGCTTTTATTGCATATTCATCATCATAGATAAGCATCTAAGGTTTCCTAGCCTTGTTTGTTCATTGAATATCATCATATATTCACTTAGGCCATTTTATCTCTTCATTGAGAAGTAAGTCTTGTGTGTAGCTTCCGGGAGTAGGTTGCTTAGATCGTAAGCAATAGGACTAGGTCCACTTATACCGGGATTAGGTAGGTGTGTGATTACTTCCGGGATTAGGTTGTAATCTTTATCACATTTAGTGGATTCGAGGTTCGTGTGTGGCTTACATAACAGCCCATGGTTTTTCCCGTGAGGGTTTCCACATAAATATCTAGTGTTCTTTACAATTCCGCACTTTATACACTTGATATATTATTGTGACTAGCTAAGGGTATTTTTGTCAATTTGACCTTTAACAAAAATCGGATAAACTCGGATAAAATCTATTCACCCCCCTCTAGATTAATATTAAGCACACCATAATTTGTTTCAATTGGTATCAGAGTGATTTCCTATATATACTTAGGTCATCCTTGCTCATTTTGGTGTGTTTTGCATTTGTGTGTTGTTTTGCTCATACATAAATTTTGCATACATTTCATTTCATTCATTAAACACAATGAGTGGAAACATTGGGAACAACGAGGGAGCTTCTAGCATGAGACCTCCTCTCCTCACTGGTTTGAACTATTCCTAATGGAAAGGGAAGATGGAATCCTACATATGTCAAATACATGACCGTGCATAGATGGCAGTTGAAGATGGATATGATCTACCCATGATGACTCATACGGGTGGAGGAGAGGATGTGCTCAAGCCTAACGCGCAATGGAACGCGCAAGAGTTTGAGGCATCAAAATGAAATAGAAAGGCGATGCATGCCATCCTATGTGCAATGGACGAAAATCAATATAAATTGATTCAAAGCACTAGGATTGCTAACAAGTCATGGGACATCCTAGATGTTGCATATGAGGGAACCGAAGTTGTAAAGGACTCCAAGCTTCAAGTCCTCCAAATGCAATTTGAGATGCTTAGGATGGAGGAGGACGAACACTTCAATGACTTCAAGATCAAGTTGATAGATATTGTCAATCAAAGACATCAACTTGGTGACCCATATTCGGATAGGAGAATCAAGCAGAAAATTATGAGATCTCTCCCCGATAGGTTTGAATTTAAGGCTACGACTTTAGAAGAAAATAGTGGATATAAGGATATGAAGTCGAGCAAGGTAATTGGAAGACTTTTGGCCTACGAGTCTAGGAAGGCTCCTAGCTCTACTCCTCCGAAAAAGCATAAAGGAATTGCTTTAAAAGTCTCTATGGATGAAAAGGAGGAAAAGATTAACTCAAATGAAGACCTTGCCTTATTTGTGAAAAGGTTCAATAAGGTTATGAAGTTCGGGATGAAGGGCTTTGGTTCAAAAGGCCAAAACATGAAGAAAAAGGGTCCCTTCAAGAAGTTTGAGCCTAGGCAAGAGAAAACCAAAAGAAAAGGGGTTTGATGCTATGAGTGTGGTGGGATAGGTCACTTTACCCCCGAATGTGCGAATCACAATGACAAGAAAAAGGGAAAAGTGATAGCCGCCACTTGGAGTGGAAGTAGAGATGACTCCAATGAGAGATATGAGTCTTTGGATGATGAAGAACTCATGGCTAACTTCCTAGCCTTTGCCTCCTCCCACAAAAGCAAAAGTGCTAGTGAAGAAGAGCGAGAGAGTCAAAAGGAAACTGACTCAAGTGAAGATGAGTCCTTATGTCATTCCACAAATGGATATGTGGAGAAAAAGGTTCTTGTTGAATACCTTGCCTAGTTTAAAAGCCTGGAGATGAAAACCACAAGAAAGATTCAAAGATTGAGAGAAGAGAATCTAGAACTTTCATCTCATAATGACCACTTAAGTGAACAAGTGGAAAGGGCAAAGAAAATTAAAGATAAGCTAAAAAAGGAGTTAGACTTATCTAAGAGGAATGAAGAAGGCTTGAAGAGGGAGATTGAAGAAGCTAAAGAGTCTTTAACTAGGATGGCTTCTAGCACTAAGAAGCTTGACCATATGCTTGGTGTTAGAAAGAGTCCATATGACAAGAGAGGTCTTAGATATGAGGATGGTAAGGAGACCAACACTTCCCACAAGACCGTGTTTGTTAAGAGTTTAGGAAACAAAGAAACCTCACCCGTGCTAGCTCCTAGGAAGAAAATTGATCTAGGATAATGCTCACATAGTGCACAAGTGATGGTGGCTCAAAGAAGAAAACCATAAGCTCAACCCTCAAAAGCTCATCAAGCTAACTTTCCTCAACAAATGGCTCTCAACAAAGGAAAGAGACCAATCATGCAGCCTCAAGCTAGGAAGCAAGCTAGACCGGTTCAACAACGAAGGTGGATTGAACCCACTCAACCACAAAGACATGGACAAGCTCCCATGCGTGCACAAGGACAAGGTATGATTCCTTATTTCATTCCTTCATGTCATTTTTATGGATTTGATGGTCATATTAGACCAAATTGCTTTCGATACATTAAAATGTGTAGAACTAGAAGCATAATTGAAAAGAGAAAGAATAGAGTCATGATGCATGTTCCTAGGAATGAGAAAATTGATTTGCATGATCATAGATCATTTAGAACCCATGTACCAAAAACCACTAGAAAAGAAAAGATTGTATATAAGTGGATTAGAAAGAATGAAAATGTTTGTCATGTTGCTCAAATTGCTTTGAAAGCAAATTCTTCTAATTTTTGGTATCTTGATAGTGGGTGCTCTAGGCACATGACGGGAAACAAAAGTTTCTTCGAGACTCTTGTCATGGAGAAGGAGGATATGTCACCTTTGATGATGGATCCAAAAAGAAAGTTGTAGGAAAAGGAACAATTTCCATTCCCGGTCTACCCTCCCTGTCCAATGCTTTATTTGTTGATGGCTTGAAAGCCAATTTGATTAGCATTTCTCATCTAAGTGATGAAGGACTTTCCGTCTTATTTAGCAAAAATGATTGCTCTATCCTATTGCCTAGTGGACAAACCTTGTTAAAAGGTATAAGATCTAGTGACAATTACTATTGTCTTGAAGCTAGAATAGCCTCAAACAATGTGTCTAAGGAAGAGCAAGTTGAGTTGTGGCATGCAAGACTTGGGCACATGAACTTTCGGGATATACGAATCCTAAACAAGTTCAATGTTATGCGCGGCCTTCCCAAGCTTGGGAAGAAAGCCAATGGTGTTTGTGGACCTTGCCAACAAGGAAAACAAACCAAAAGCATGCATAAAAAGGGCAAGTATCTCTCTACCAAGGAGCCCCTAGAGCTTCTCCACATGGATCTAATGGGTCCTATGCAAACCGAGAGTTTAGGTAGAAAGAGATACATTTTTGTTTATGTAGATGATTTCTCTAGATTCACATGGACATATTTTCTTAGAGAAAAATCTGAAACTTTTGACAAGTTTAAAATGCTTTGTAATAAAATTCAAAATGAAATGAACTATAATACTACAAGCATAAAGCGGATTAGAAGTGACCATAGGAGAGAATTTGAGAATATTTCCTTTGGAACCTATTGTGATAGTGTAGGTATCTCCCATGAGTTTTCGGCTCCTAGGACACCTCAACAAAATGGAGTTGTTGAGAGGAAGAATAGGGTCCTTCAAGAGATGGCCCGTGTCATGTTGCTTAGCAACAATGTTCATGGGAACTTATGGGCCGAAGCCGTCAATACGGCTTGCTATATAGGGAATAGAGTTTTCCTAAGGCCCGGCACTAGGTAAACCTCATATGAGTTGTGGAAAGGTAGAAAGCCAAATGTAAGCTACTTCCACACCTTTGGAAGCAAATGCTACATTTTAAATGACCGTGATCAACTTGGCAAATTTGATGCTAAGAATGATGAAGGTATCTTCATTGGCTATGCCTTAAATAGTATAGCCTACAGAGTTTTCAACTTGAAGACTCGAACCGTCATGGAGTCATTAAATGTTGTTGTTGATGATACAAGGCTTAAGTCTAATAACCATGAGGAGGAGGTTGCTATAGTGGATGACTCTGTTAGGATTATGCTCAATAGCAAGAGTGTAATGTTGTAATTAACAATCTTTTTCATATTAATAAAGTGATTTCTGGTTTAACAAATCGTATAGCATTTATAGTTTGTATTATAATTGTCAAAGTAAATAATCATAAGGTCTAAAGACTATGGGAAAAGAAGAATTGTTCGTACATCTGGATATGTATGTGGTAGACACAATTCTTTAGTTAGTCTTGAATATTGTTCACAACTTAAGTTAAAGGTTGGGCACCTTTATCTTGTTAAAGTTGTAGAATTCTTTTGCTAGCATTTGAGTGGGATCAAATGAGATATGATGAGTCTAAAATCATCGGAGTGTCTTCAAGCAAAAGGATCTAGTGCAATCGTAGTGAAAAATAAACAAATGTTACACGTAAATAAGCCGATACTAAAGACGATTTAGTGACTTTTAAAATTTTTCCTTTATGAACCTTAAACCCTTTTAATCAATAAACATGCATATATATCAACAAAAGTAAATTACCCTCTTGTCGCGTGATCCGATTGACTTCATATCGATGGTAATCAGCGCAAGACCTTCAATCCTAGCACGAACGTGGATCACCTAGGAGCGTGGTCTCCCTTTCCTTTGAATTGCAAACCCGTGAATGGACCAAACAAATACTTTCTTTTCTTTGTTAGTCACAAAACAATCAAAAGAATGTCAAAATTATTCCGGTCACTTTTGAGTTCACAATCTTATGATCGAAACTCGCGTGAACCTAAATCGATATCGTATACACAAGCTTATTGATGTTTAAGCAATTGTATACTATCAAAGAATAATTTTTCACTCCTTTTTGTCTCTCTAGAATAAAAAACTCTCTTAGAATTAAGAAGAAGAAGAAAGAAAATAAAAACTCAAGCACCAATTCATTGAATGTGGCCGAACCCTATAAGAACATATATATAGGTTGGCCGAATTTTTCTTCTTTTTCCTTTAGGGTTGCCGAATTCTATGTAGTATCTAATTAGGGTTGGCCGAATTTCATCATGTCACTTATATAGGGTGACTGAAATTCAACCCTAATTCTTTTAACTTTATAGACTTCAAACCCTAATCCAACTCTTTTATTTTTTATTCTTTTATTTGACTAAAAAAAAAAAACTCCTTATTTGATTAAATAAATAATACTAATTTATTTATTTACTTATGAAACAAGTCTTTTACTTTTAGGAAAGATTTGTTTCTTTAATTAAACAATTAATCAATAAATCAATTAATTCTTATTTAATTAAAACAAATGAAACAAAATAATATTTTTAGGTCAAAACCTTAACCTAGCCGCCCCACTTATATATAAGATGGACCTAATATTATTTTCCTATTTCATTTAATCCAATGGACTTTAAATAAAAAAGCCCACATGTGAACCAGACCCATTCTTACTAAAAGAAACAAGCCCACATGTCTTTCATTAATATATTAATATAATTGAGCAGCCCATTACTTAAATAATGTGCAAATTATATTCTTAATATATTAAATGTAATTCTAGATGGACCCTTAAATTGGTCCGGTAGAATATATCAAGTGATCCATGCAAGTCCGTGTGGATTGGGGATCTTGGCGGGCCATCTAAATTTAAGCTTTCAATAGACATAACCTAATCACAAATCAACAAATGATTCACTTAGGTCCGATCCATTAATTTTAACTCATTCCACTAAAGAGCTAAAACCGAACTCTTAAATAAAGATAGAAAAGGAAGATGTTCCTCATTCATACCCTAGACAATCATATTGGAGATAGTGTATCCTCGTGATTAATATCAGTAATCGCCAAGAGTTCATAGACCGCCTATGACTCTCCAAGTTACCATATTTACTCATATGACCACGTTTTGAACTTGGATATTTTGACTTGTCCAGAAGCCATGTTTTCAATAGACACTATCGAAAACTCAACGTTAAGATTTAATATCCAATTATCTCAAAACATCCATATGATGATATTATACTCTCATTTAATTAAACGGAGCCACGATGTCCATATCTATAAATGAAGTCCTCTATCGATTAACAAATGAATATCACCAAACTATCGAGGATAGACTATGCGATATAATCGTACTCATTGATAACTCAAATGATATCACTTGCAACTATAAGTCCATCATTTATCTCAGGATTAAGATAGACTCTCCGATTGTCCCGATAATGAAAAGACTATTATCTATTGACGGTTCTAGATAAAGCTTTTCATTGTGATCCAGTTCAATGCACCCAGTGCACTAGATCCTTTTGCTCGAAGACACTCCGATGATTTTAGACTCATCATATCTCAGCTAAATATGCTAAAATGCTAATAAAGAATATTGGAACTTTAACAAGATAAAGCGTGCCCAACCTTTAACTTAAGTTGTGAACAATATTCAAGACTAACTAAAGAATTGTGTCTACCACATACATATCCAGATGTACGAACAATTCTTCTTTTCCTATAGTCTTTAGACCTTATGATTATTTACTTTGACAAATATAATACAAACTATAAATGCTATACGATTTGTTAAACCAGAAATCACTTTATTAATATGAAAAAGACTGTTAATTACAACATTACACTCTTGCTATTGAGCATAATCCTAACAGGATGAGCAAATAGAGTTGTGGCATGAAAGACTTGGCCACATGAACTTTCGGGATTTACGAATCCCGGACAAGTTCAATTTTGTGTGTAGCCTTCCCAAGCTTGGGAAGAAAGCCAATGGTGTTTGTGGAACTTGCCAACAAGGAAAACAATCCAAAAGGATGCACAAAAAGGGCAAGTATCTCTCTACCAAGGAGCCTTTAGAGCTTCTCCACATGGATCTTATGGGTCCTATGCAAACCGAGAGTTTAGGTAGAAAGAGATACATTTTTGTTTGTGTAGATGATTTCTCTGGGTTCACATGGATATATTTCCTTAGAGAAAAATCCGAAACTTTTGATAAGTTTAAAATGCTTTGTAATAAAATTCAAAATGAAATGAACTCAAACATTAAAAGCATAAAACGGATTAGAAGTGATCATGGGAATTTGAGAATGTTTCCTTTGGAACCTATTGTGATAGTATAGACATCTCCCATGATTTTCCGCTCCTAGGACATCTCAACAAAATGGAGTTGTTGAGAGGAAGAACAGGGTCCTACGTAGAGCGGGTTTAAGGCGGTCAAGGCAAATTTTTGAAAAACTTATCAAAACGTCGTAGCATCATTTTGTCACCCTATATATGTGCTACTTTGACTTTAGGTCAGTTTTAAGAGAGTCCAAATCATATTTTGAATTAGCATTTTTCCAAAGAGAAAAAATCACTAAAGAACTCTCCTTTGATTACTCCAACACATATCCAAGTGCATCAAACATCATCTAGCAATCATCCATGATCATCTAGGTGTCATCTATGCTTGGTTTTTATTCAACACACTTAGCTTGGTAAGTTGGTCACTAATATCTTTCATATTTTATTTCTTTCTTAGCAAGCAATCTCATTTATCACTTCCATGCTTATAGAACATATTCTATTGTCAAGATTAAGATAATTGTGTTGATTGTTTGAGAGTTGTATTTTGATAGATATTATTAGGATTGTTTAATCTTTGATAGCTATGGTTTATGACATGTCATATAGCAAAGATTGATATCTAGGATTGTGATTATTGTCATCTTTCATCCTAGATAAGCATTTAGTGTAACCTAGCATTGCTTGATATTTGAATATCATATTATTCACATTAGGTTGTTTATTTTCTTTATTGGGAAGTAAGTTTTGTGACTACCGGTGAATGATGCAAGCAAATTGGACTAGGTCAACTTTTATAGGCTTGTGGGTAATAGTGGCGTGTTATAGACCGTGAGAGGTTGAGGTCAACCTAGGTTGTAAACGTCATTGCAATTAGTGGATTCATGGTTCGAGTGTGGCACACTATACAGCACGTGGTTTTTCCCTTATGGGTTTCCACGTAAATATCCTGTTTCATTTAAGATTTCGCACTTTATACATTTGATATATTATTGTGACTAGTTAGGGGTATTTTCATCAATTTGGCTAATAACGAAAATTGGGTAAAATCTATTCATTCATTGAACACAATAATTTGTTTCAATCTTCGTCCATTCACGTCTCTTTAGAATTTCAAAATCGAGAAATCAAGAATCAACCTTCTATTCTTTCAAGTCTTCATTCTTCCCAAACCATCTTTTTTCTTCTTCTTTGTAATGGCATCCCAACCTTCTGATAGTATCGAAGCTCTTTTTGATTTTTCCAAGATTCATTTGGGTGACAACCCTATTTCGCTCAAAAGGAAGAGGGAACTTGTCAAAGAAGCTAGGGAGAAAACTTTGCGCCATCGTTCAGACCGGAACCCTCGCATCAGGTTGAAATTTCAAAATAATCCCTCGGATCCAGTTCAAATTGTTGACGAGGAGGAGGAAGATGAGAACGCGGGTTAGGTAGGGAACCCAGCGGTGGGAAATGAGATTCTTCTTTGATTACCGGCTTATTCCAAATTCCGTTTGTTCCGACGAGGATTTATTGTGCTTAAGGTTGATCTATCGGATTCCGGATACCTCTTTCTACCTCGCCGAGACCAAGAAGTGTATAACCCTCCTGCCGGTACCTTGCATATCTATACAGCTATGTTTGAGTGCAGGGTCAAACTACCCTTCCACCCTACTATTCAAAAGACACTAGTAGTTCTCGGGTTGGCTCCTCTATAGATTTCGTCGGGTTTCTAGAAACACTTGAAGGGTTTTCTAGTGCTCTTGAAGGAACAGTATGAGAGGGACGGTCTGGAGAGAGAACCGGGCTTTGACGAGCCGCGGTATGTCTTTTAAGTAGCTAACATGGCGCCTAGTCCTAAAGGACAGTTTTATTTGAGGGTGTCTAAATCTACCAAGTTGGTAATTCCCGTGGCCAATATCAAGTTCAATAGAAGCTGGAAAGATGAATGGATTGTGGTAGGAGGGGATTGGGGCCATTCTGTTCATATTGGCGGCACTGAATACCCAGTCCCTATTCAGTTCACAAGGCAGGATGAATGGGACAAATGAAATATATCTGCCGAGTCCCTAGGTATCCTCCAGAGGATCGTGGACAACAAGTTCGCGAGTTCAGAGTATCCCGACTATGATTCTTTTGAGGGCGCCAGGTTTGAGCGATACCTCAGGATTTCTATTGAAAGTCCCGGTATGTGATTTTCTTTCTTTCTACTTTTCTTTCTTGTTTCCCTTCTCCATTGTCTGACTCTTATTTTTGGCTCTAACAGTATCTGCCGCTCCTCTTCACTCTTCCCCTCTTGTTCTTACAGGACCCGGGCTTCAAGCTTCCTCTCCTATTGATTCTCCTGTCAATTCTCCTGGTACAGGTGCTGATGCTGGTGTTGGCGCCAGTGTTGGTGTTAGTGTTGGTGTTGAGCCTGATTTGCCTACAGCTACCATTCCTTTAACCTTTAAATGGTCGTCTCTGCCTCTTCCTATCCTGCTGTTCGATCTAGTTCCTACGCGCCTTTCCATGAAAGCCATGTTATCAAAAAATTGTTAGGATTATGCTCAATAGCAAGAGTGTAATGTTGTAATTAACAATCTTTTTCATATTAATAAAGTGATTTCTGGTTTAACAAATCGTATAGCATTTATAGTTTGTATTATAATTGTCAAAGTAAATAATCATAAGGTCTAAAGACTATGGGAAAAGAAGAATTGTTCGTACATCTGGATATGTATGTGGTAGACACAATTCTTTAGTTAGTCTTGAATATTGTTCACAACTTAAGTTAAAGGTTGGGCACCTTTATCTTGTTAAAGTTGTAGAATTCTTTTGCTAGCATTTGAGTGGGATCAAATGAGATATGATGAGTCTAAAATCATCGGAGTGTCTTCGAGCAAAAGGATCTAATGCACTGGGTGCATTGAACTGGATCACAATGAAATACTTTATCTATAACCGTCAGTAGATAAAAGTCTTTTCATTATCAGGACAATCGGAGAGTCTATCTTAATCCCGAGATAAATGATGGACTTATGGTTGCAAGTGATATCATTTGAGTTATCAATGAGTACGATTATATCGCATAGCCTATCCTCGATAGTTTGGTGATATTCATTTGTTAATCGATAGAGGACTTCATTTATAGATATGGACATCGTGGCTCCATTTAATTAAACGAGAGTATAATATCATCATATGGATTTTTTGAGGTAATTGGATATTAAATCTCAACGTTGAGTTTTCAATAGTGTCTATTGAAAACATGGCTCCTGGACAAGTCAAAATATCCAAGTTCAAAACGTGGTCATATGAGTAAATATGGTAACTTGGAGAGTTATAGGCGGTCTATGAACTCTTGGCGATTACTGATATTAATCACAAGGATACACTATCTCCAATATGATTGTCTAGGGTATGAATGAAGA